>JANJEY010000008.1:49129227-49146509 GCA_024703695.1 Erythroxylum cataractarum
GCATTAATACCCCCAAATAACTCAAATTAAAGCATAATCACATAATTACCACAAATCATGCTTAATGACATCATAAAAAAATTCGGGGCCTAACATCTTGGCTTCCACAACACTCTCTCTTCCCTTCTAATTCAAGCCCATTTTATTAGTCTTTCTTCCAATTATACCCCTCACTTAGTTAGCCTTTCCAATTTTTCTGTTATCTTAATATAATGCCCGTTTAACAACTTAGCCCATTAATACCATACTATACTCCAATTTAATTCTAATCTTTCTATTTAATAACCCCAATTTCTTCTCACACTTGCTTAATTAACGACTAAATTCAAAAATAATGAAACAAATAAATCAATAAAAAAATCGGGGTCCAACATTTTATGCCATACTAATTTATGCCAAGGAACGCATGGATTAAGAGGTCTCATAGTAGTGTAGGCCGAAGCATTTGTGTATGGTTTTAAAGAGCTAGCTAGCCATTCCAATATGTCAGGTCAGGAACATTCTGGCTGGTATGGTAGAGGCTCGAGGATGCGTATGGTCTCAATGATGGCCTCCTGCTAGCTCCACTTATTATTTCTAATAACATCAGAAACTTTTAAAATCATCGATAATTTCGTTCCATTGATCACTTGGAGAGTTAATAGATCCTTCAACATACCTCTAACATGTCAAGGATCCTATTATAAGAAAGTAGAAATCCCATTTCCTATCTTAAATTTGAATTGGTTCCCAATGAGGTCCTTAACATGTAATAGCTTTCTCCAACTCCACAAACTATTATTAGTAGGTTGGGCACTCCAGAAAAGTTTCCTTTTAAGAATAATGGTATGTATCCACTTGACCCACAAAGCTTCACTATCATTAAAAAGAACCTAGATTCTTTTTCTTATAAGAACATTGATCCACGTAGATAAATGTTTAATGCTCAATCCACTCTCTCCTTTAGATCTATATAGATCATTCCATTTAACCTTTGTATAAGCATTTGATACAATATTTCCAGACCATAAGAAATTCCTTAGTTTTGTCTCTATTTCTTTAATAATGGAAGAAGGAAGAATGAAATGACTAGACCAACACACCTAAAAAGTTGAGAGGACATAAATAACCAACTACAGTCTACTAGTATAAGAAAGAGTTTTATAGGTCCATTTGTTTACTCTGGCATTAATTTCATCCAATAGAGGCATGCAATCTCTCCTAGACAAACGACCTGTTAAGAAAGGTACCCCCAAATACCGAAGGTAGGTGACCTCTTTGAAGACCAGTTAGTGTTTCCAGTGGATAGGTCATATGGTTCATTTCAGGAGATAGAAAGTACTAACTCTTACTAACGTTCATGTCCAAACCAAAAAAATTTGAGAAAGTGTGCAGACAATTAAGCAAAGTTTGGACCGAACCCAAATTAGCATGAAAAAACAACAAAAGATCATCAATAAACAAAAGATGGGAGAGTTTAAAAGCTTTACACCTCCAATGGTATTTAAAAAGAGTCACTACCAGCTATAGATGCATTCAAACTCCTAGATAGAGCCTCCATACAGATAATAAAGAGAAACGGGGATAAAGGATCCCCTTGTCTTAAGCCTGACTTACCACGAAAATTTTTTGAGGGAGATCCATTGATCAAGATAGAGTAAGAAGGCAAGGTTATACATTCTTCAATCCACTTAATAAAATAGGAGAAAAACCTACAACTAAGAGCAGATTTAGGAGAAAATCCCATTGAATTGAATCATAGGTTTTTTCTAAATCAATTTTAAAAGCACAACGCCTATGTTTATTTGAAAGATGGCAATTCTTAAAGATCTCTTAAGCTAACAGGATATTGTCCCCTATTCGATGATCCTTAATGAAAGCACTTTGATTTGGGCTGATAATGTGAGGGAGTAATTCTCTAAGCCTATCTGCCATAATTTTTGTGATCACCTTATAAATCATGTTATAGCAGGAGATTGGTTTATAATCAAACACAATGGAAGGGTGATCTTTCATAGGGACAAGAGAAATAAAAGTAGAATTGAGTTCTTTGAGAAGCCTCCCATGTTGAAAAAAATCTTGGACTGCCCGAGTAACATCATCCCCAACAATATTCCAAGTTTGCTTAACAAAAAAACTATTAAACCCATTCGGACTAGAAGCCTTAATCGGGTTAAAGGAGTTAAAACATCCTTAATCTCTTGAACTGAGACTTTAGAAATGAGATTATTTTTAAGATTTTCAGGAATCGGAGAAGGAAAAAGAGCTATCATATACTCTCTAGAGGAGTGTAGGTCTTTCTTGTTCCTATGTGTGCTCTTAAAAAAACCTAGGAAATATTTTTGGATATCTTCAAAATCAACAATCCTATAATCATTTCCCAATAGTAAAGAATGAATGTTGTTCTTGTTCCTATTTGACAAGATAGAGTTATGAAAGAATTTGGTATTCCTGTCCCCTCTCTGAGCCACTTATTACTGGAGGATTGTTTATAGAATGACTCCTGGTCCCTTAAAGCTTTAATCAAGTTGATAATAGCTTCATTTTCCTTGGCAACCAGGTGAGGCCTATTAGCCAATTCCACATTTGATCTTGTATATTATTAAGGAAAGCTTAACAGGTCTCAACTCTAACATTCACATTAGATAATAGTTATATCTCGATAACATTCACATTAGATAATAGTTATATCTCGATAACAATTTACAGTTATCTAATTGGATAACTGTAAATTGAGAAATTGCGACCTCCATAATTAGATTAAGGTTTATGATTTAGGGATAATATTTATATCTTGAGAGAGAGCAATCAACCCTAAGATCGTCTAGAACCAAAAATCTAGTAATTCATAATTAGTTAGGTTAGCATTAAGGATAGGTAAAATTCAATTTCTCTCAATTGGTAATTTCCTTAGGTTGATTCTTGGGTTTATTGCAATTGTTTAGTAATAGTATTTTCATGATTAATTCTTAAATTGATTTGATTAATTGAATTAATTTCTCATTTTTAGTTTCATGCAATTTGAATTTTTATATTGTTTTCTGGCCTTAGATTTAGGATTATAATATCCCCCTTGTGGGATCGACACCTAAGGTACTACACTAAAGAATTGCTCGCTTGTGGATTATAGATGGTTATTTATTAAAAATTACACACATCAAATACCCAATCAAGTTTTTGGCGTTGTTGTCGAGGAGGCGATTAGCCTAATTCTTTAATTTAAGGCATTTTAGTTAGTTTTATTTTCTATTTTTTTTTGAATTTGTTCTCTTTCATGAATGTAAGAGTCACGAGAAGTTTGATTCGTGCAGCCGAAACCTTAGCATTAGATATGACTCGATTAGAAGGATCAATTAGGAAAGTTCGTTGTGAAGAAGAAGAAGAAATCGCAAAAGCAACAATGGCTAAGGAATTTCAACAAGATTTGGATCACGGAGCGAACCAAGGACATCAACAACAAACCCTTATGGATTTCGTGAGACTAGGGTTCAATGCAGCTAATCAAGGAGTAGCTAGGCCACCTGTATAAGCAGCCTCTTTCGTAATTAAACCAACCCTCCTAAACATGCTTAAACAGAACCTGCAATTCTATGGACTAACGAATGAAGATCCCAATGCACAGATAGTGAACTTCTTCGAAATTTGTGACACCTTTCAGTACCATCAAATGTCAGAGGATGCGGTAAGAATTAGGCTCTTTCCTTTTACCTTAAGAGATAGAGCAAAAGCCTGGTATCATTCTCTTAACCCAGCCAATGTCACAACTTGGGATTACCTAGATCATGCCTTTTAGATAAGTATTTTCCCCTTACTAAGACTATGAAGATTATCAAGGAGATTACCAACTTCCAGCAAAGTAATGGGGAATCGATCTATGAAGCGTGGGAAAGATATAAGGATTTGTAACGAAATTGCCCACATCATAACTTACCCAAGGAATTCTTGTTGTAAACACTCTATGATGGAGTAACCCCATATATGAGAGGCAAGATTGATGTAGCTTCAAGAGGATTATTGATGAGAAAGACGGTAGATGAAGCAGAAGAGTTGATAGAGGAGATGGCAAGTAATAGTTGCCTATGGACGAACGAGCGAAGTAGACAAACCACTACTTTCCAAGAACAAAAAAGAATTGTAGTTGTTGATCAAATGACAGAGATGCATGTTAAAATTGACAACTTAACTTAACAGCTCAACAACATGAAGGCTTTGTCTTCAACTTTGGTAAAAGTTATGCAACTAAAGTGTGAACTCTGTGGATAGATGGACCATGATACAATGGATTGTTTCTTGATGAAAGAAAACAATCCAGAGCAAGTTAATTATATGGAAGCTCAATATGGACAAGGAGGCAGAAACAATCCCTACTCTAACACATACAACCTCGGGTAGAAGAATCACCCTAACTTCTCGTGAACGAATAATGTTAGAGGACAGTTCAGACCTTAAGGACAACCAGGCTTCTAATAAGATAAACCGAGATCAATGGAATCCATGTTAGATAGGATTTTAGATAAAATTAAAGGCATGGAGGATGCGCATAGGAGGATTGAAGGCAAGTTAAACAAGTCACTAAGAACCACGCCTCTTCAATACACAATCTGGAGGTCCAAGTAGGCTAACTAGTATAGGCAATTTCTATTCGAAATGCAGGAACTCTTCCAAGCAATACCAAATCTAACCCAAATGAACGGATCATGGCCATTACTTAGAACTAAGAAAAGAAACTCAAACATGAAAAAGAAGGAGATAATGGAGAAGGACAAGTAATTATGGAATTCCTTCCAAGTGAGGTCATAATTAAGCCCATCGAGGAACGTCGACCAAAATTTTCATACCTTATTCTAGCTCAACGAAAGTCAATTTCAAGTAAAGCAATGAGGAATTCTAAGGAGGTTGAATTAAACAAGGTTGAAGACATAACATAACATCTACAAATAAGGCTCATGCTAAAAGAATCAATCAAGAAGAAGGTTAAGGAGCACATAGTAGAAGAAAACCCAAATATAACACAAAAGAAAGAGAACCTAGGGGATTTTTACATTTCTTGCAATATCAACATAGTCAAAATAGACAGAGCATTTGCAGATTTGGGAGTGAGTATCGATATGATGGCCTATACCTTTAGTCAAGCTACTGATGTTAAAAGAAGCATTGCATGGGAGGCAACCCATGGATTGTTAATTCCATGCTATTTCTTTTGATTTTTAAATAGTTTGAATTCCATAGTTAGGTTGTTTCGTTTCCAAATAAAATCGAGAAAGCATAGGACTTTGACAAGAATTAGATGTTCGAGGAAGTCAGCAAAAGAGAGGTGAAAGAGTTATAAAGAGTTCAGAAGTGATCTCAGGAAAGTGTAGAAGAACAAAAGAAGAAAAAAAAATCATAAATTGGTGGAAACGTAGCTTGCGATAGGGTAATGTAAGGTTTTGATCATGCATCTCATACATAATATATATTAAACATACGTAGCGAAAAATAAAAAAGAATCTCAAAAACCAAATCTACTCATATATATAGATATAGAAAACAAAAAACATGATTTGTAAGATGTTTACTTATCTTTTCAACGATATCCTCCGTTCTTTAATCTTCTCCACTTTTGGTTGTCGCAAACTACAACAATCAATGTAGACTGTCTCTAATAAAAGTCTACACTAAAATAGAAGGATGAAATAAACTATCAGAGTCAATCAAAGATCTAAGGGGTTTTATTATTCCTTATTATATTAACATTTTATTAATAAAAAGGCATTAGTGGATTTTCTTGGTTTTATTAACTTGATACCTTATGTCCTTATTATCTTATAGCATGTTTCCTATTTGTAGGATAATATCTTATATGGCAAAACAGGTGGAAGAAAGACACTAATTATAGATCTAAGTTGAGGGACTTACTAAGAAGTCTGACTAAAATACTCATAAATAATCATTGATTGGGAGACAACCCAAAAATTATATGCTTTTTTTAATGAATAGTTTGTAGGATTTTTATTAGTAGTTTAGGTTATTTTCATATCTTTATTTTTATGGTTCTAATTTTATTACTTAAGATTTGATAGAGTTCTACAGGCTATGAAGGCAACATCACCCTAATTATGAGTTTAACTATGATTTTCTTTTGATTTTTTTCGGCAAATAATTATGACTTTTAATAATTAAGTTGATTTCAATTTAGTTCGTTAATTTTGAGAATGGATACTTGATTTGCATTATAATACTTTACATATAATTTATACATACATTGAATTAAATATGAATTCTTTCTGAGCATTTTCATTACCCCACATATAAAAAAGAAAGTAAGAAAGAAAATGAAACATATAGTAGTATGTGAATAAATGAGCATAAATAATTTGACTCTACCAGCTTTGTATCATTAAAAAGGTCAAAGTTAAAGAGTAGAGCTAGTAACCTTGTGAGATAGTGACCTTAATTTAAGTTTGTCGTGAGAAGATTCACTAAGGAGAAACTAGAAATGTATAGTAAAGAAGGAAAGAGAGTTAAGTAAAAGATGTTTTAACAGAAGAAAGTAAAGGTTTATATGAAGGGTAAGATGTCTATTAAGGCTATCCTAGATTGAGGTAAAGTTTTAGCAAGCTATCTATAAGTAAAAAGGAAGTTAAGGATGGTGAGGTTTGATGATTGAGCAGAGAGCCTCAGATTAGCCATGAAATCTCACCCAATATAAAGAAATGTAGAGAGAAGTTGGAGAAAAAAAATTGCAACATAAGCAGTAGACACAGTCTCTAACATAATTGTAGCTCTAAGCCATAAATTTTACTATTTTCTTAAAGATGAATACACAACCTCTAGCATGATCATGTCTTTTAACTATAGATTTTATTATTGTCTCTGTAACTTGAAGATAATCTCCTATAATGCATGGCTTAGGTTATGTCACTTACTCCACTTGATCCTTTTACGGAATGGGTTAGCTTATGAGGATTGCCTTTAATTCTTAAATAATATAATCCAAAAACGTATTTTTTATAATTAACTGAAAGGATATAAAAATAAGTAACTTAAAGTAACTTAACATAATCATGCAAAATACATAAGAAAATATATGTATATTTTATGTACCACTTATAAATAGGAATCTTAGTAGTATAAAAATGACATACTTTCCTTTAAAGATAGGAACAATATTAAAGTTTATTTAGAGTGAGAGAAAAAGATAGAATTAAATTTTTAATTTCCATAATTACTCTAAAGAGAAGAAGGTAAAGTTGAATGTCATGGAGTTTACTAATTATGTCATTATTTAGTCGGATAAGCTAGTGAATAAAAGGAGGAATCATGAACGAATTTACAAAGATTTGAAAAGAATTGAAAGCTCCCATCAGGAGGAGATTCATTCTAAGCCATTATTATAGAGATTTGCATCAAAGGTTGCAAAGTCTTTTTCAAAGATAAAAATATATAGAGAATTATCATAAGGAGATGGAAATAGTTATGATTCAAGTCAATATAGAGGATGATAGAGAACCAACTATTGCAAAATTCTTAAATGGATTGAATAAAGATATAACTAATATGGTAGAGCTACAAAACTATACTTAATTAGAAGATATGGTGCATATGGCTATGAAAATGGAGAGGTAGCTAAAACACAAAGGTGGGATGAAGTATTGAGTTGATCTTAGTAATTCATGAGGTCTAATTGGAAAAAAGACGATAGGATTCTTCTAAAACATAAATTGAGCCACTTAAAACTAAAGAGGTCTGGTATAAGGGATAAGGAGAATATTAATTCTCAACCATCTCGGAATAAAGATATTAAATATTTCATTGTTTCAAGATAGAGCATGTTGCATCTCAATAGCTAAATAAAAGCATTATGATTATAAGGGATGATAGAGGGGTGGAGAATGCTAGTGATTAAGATGAAAAGGAGACTATACCTCCCTTTGAAGATTCTAGTGATGGGTGTTAAGTATGTTATTAAGGGCAAGGTGTATGTTATATAATAACCAACATATGATTGTACATTTGTACAAAAGGCTTCTTTTAATTTTAATGAAGATGAAGATTCAAGGATGATTTCTTTTAAGGAGAGGGAGAATGATGCAAGTATAATGTGTGGGCTTAAACTAGTTGAACCCCAACAAAATCAAAATAAAAATAGACTTTTAAACATTAATTTTCAATAATTCATTTTATAAAAAGTTAACTTTATTCACTTTTAAAAGTTTTTAAATTTTGTTTTAACGATCTACAAGTTATTCCTTAAAAAAACATAATTTTGATTCCTTTTGATAAATTAAAAAAATTCATTAATTAAAATTCAATGTTAAACTCCCAGTATAGATTGGCTAAGCATCTCTTTTATTATTTATATTACTTTCGATAAACCATTGTTATTGATTGAACTCTTTTGTATGTATTATTTTTTATTAGACCTTAATTACAAAATTTTTATTTTTTTGTTATATTCTGTAAAATGTTAAAATTAAAATCATGGAATTCTCTCGCCCTCTTTTGGAGTAACACACTCATTACTCAAAATTTTACTAATTACTTTATTTTTGTATACTAAAAAGTAGTCATCTTTTCAAATAAAAGTATGATTGGTTATATCAGACTCCCTGTACTTTGAGCCTTTTTCACTTTAATCCTTAAAATTTGTTTTCATTTCACTTCCCATAAGGAATGAGCAAACAATGTTGTGTAACTTAATTAGGTGGTTACTACATAACATGTAACATTTTATAATATATTATTATACCATATGATACCTAAACCTAATCAAACCACAAAACGTCATTTTTCCGTTCAGTTTTTTAACAAAGAATAATGTTTGGGGTTATAATAATTTCTAAAAATAACTGATCATCAGTATATCAGGAAGTGAATTATGGATAACAAATGTACAGAGTTTTTAATTTCTATGTTGGTAAGGCAACACTTGCATCATCCCGGAGATCAAGCAGTTGCGGCAGCTGCCTCTTCAACATACTGCGATGCTGGAAGAAGGGTACAGACGAGGTTGCGGTCGCCATATACATTGTCAACACGTCCTAATAGAATTGACAATTTAATAACTACGTCAAAAAACTGCGTGTGCATAGCCTTAAGTAACTCTATATTGTTCTTGTAAACATGTTAATGTGTTCTAAAATAAAAAAGCTTTTTAGCTCTAATCAGGTTGATGGATGTCATGAAAGGAGTTTAATAAGTATGAAAAGGCTCGACCGCTTTGAAAAATGAAAGGCATTTTGAGGAATACTTCGGAACTTTATACCTGTAGTAGGCCAGAATTTGGCAGTTCGGAGCCAGGAAGCAGGATAGGCTGCATACTCCCGGGAATATGGTTTTGACCATGCATCTGCCATGAGCAAAGATGGTGGATGAGGAGCTCCCTGCATATGCACATATCATTCAGAATGTTAATCAAGAGTATCTTTAAACACAATAGCAGACTAAGCCCATCTGGCAAATGGGAAAAACAAATGGAAAATGCACTTGTAATTTGTCACTTTGCTAATTAACTTTAGAAACAAGAGAGCGCACCTTTATGACATTGTTGTGAATATCTGCCTTCCCTTTTTCAATCTCTGCTATTTCTTCTCTTATGGAGATGAGCGCATCACAAAACCTGTCCAATTCAGCCTGCAAATGATGTTGAAGTTAAGCAACTTAGGGGTGAGATTCATTTGCTTGTTTCAGTTTTAATCCCTCCTTATTTCATTATTTTGCAGTTTTTTTTTTTCTCAGGAATGAATAAGGGATGGAAGGGCAAAGCAGAACAAGGCCACTCTTACCTTGCTTTCACTTTCTGTGGGTTCAATCATAAGTGTGCCAGGAACAGGCCACGACATTGTAGGTCCATGAAATCCATAGTCCATAAGGCGCTTAGCAACATCTTCAGGTTCAATACCAGCAGTGTTCTGTAACAAAAAACGTGGGCAATTATTCACACAATGGAAAAATGGTGCAACTTAATTAATGATGTAAAATATATATACCTTCAAGCCTCTCAAGTCAATGATGAATTCATGTGCAACTGTTCCATTGACACCACGGAAAAGTATGGGGTAGTAATCCTGAAAGCAAAATAATCAAAAAAATTTAAATTCAAATAATTTACTTTACTAGTTCTACTTACGTTGATCATACAATCAGTTATTTCACTAATCCACATTGTACCAAAAACAACTAAAACCAAATTGTAGTAGTAGCTAAGTTGAAGTCAAATGACAAATTGTTTTGCGAATATGATTCAAGTGAGATGATCTTTTTCTTCAGATTCATGCCCTAGAATTACACTATGGGTTACCTATCACAATATGAAAAAAGGAAGGTGCAGGCAAGAGATTATGAACCTCTAATCGCTTTGCCATGTAGTTCGCATTCAGGATAGCAATCTTTGACGCTTCAGTCAGCCCCTTAGATCCCATCATTGCGATATAAGCATATGATATTGGCAAGATTAGTGCAGAGCCCCAAGGGGCCGCTGAAATTGTGCCAAGGGGATCAGATTTTTTGGGTGCAGGTATACCACCGGTAGGTACCTTCATCATGAAGACAGATTAAAATTTGATTAGTGAAGAAAAGATGACACAGGCATCAATCACCATATGCACACAGGTATTAAATAACTCATATACGAGTTTCAACCTTTTGATCAGACGGATGACAGTATACAAAAGGCAAATAATCTCAAAGGCTATCTAATAAATTAGTGGGAGTACTGTTCACATAAAACTTCAATCTATGCAATAATGTTCAAACATCCATGAACTTATTGAGGCAGATAGAATATGTACCACAGGATGTGATGGTAAGAATGGTGCCAAGTGTTTCTTCACTCCAATAGGCCCCATGCCAGGGCCGCCACCTCCATGAGGAATGCAAAATGTTTTATGGAGATTGAGATGGCAAACATCAGCTCCAATAAAGCCTGGGCTTGTCAGACCCACCTGCACAGAGAAAAAAATAGAAGTCATAACTCATAACAATCCTATATTCAAGTCATCATAACAAAGATAATGCCATAAGCAATAATCACAGTGACCCTTAGAATAATGTCTACTTTTCAAGAAGTTGACAAGAAAAAAAGAAACCAGACTGCACTCTTTTAGTAGATCAACATTGAACACAAAATTGAACAGACACCAAATTGGTAAGAACTATTTGATTTAATATCTTAATAAGGAAAACCTGGTATTACAAGGATATAATGATCATGTCTCCGAGTTCCCTTTAACCACCAGCATTACAATGCTCATTTTTGTGTATTCAATAAAAAGATTTATACTGATAAATTTGAAGCTATTATATGCTGCGACTACGAAGAATATGGTTTCTAGAAGAAAATGATAATGATAAAAGGAAAATACAAGAGAAATGCATTGAAGATTGGAATGACAAAGTAAGGAAAGTAGACCTGAGCATTCATGTTAGCACCGTCCATGTATATTTGACCTCCATTGTCATGAATTATCTTGCATATCTCAGTGATGCCTTCTTCGTAGACACCATGAGTTGATGGATATGTAACCTGAGATTAAATAGCAGTCAGACATCTGGTAGCACAATGTAAACTCCCACTTCCATGACATTTCATATAACTTTAGTTCCATCTAGGAAAGCAAATACTGGTACCATAAGAGCAGACAGATTGTCCTTATTGGCTTCAGCAGCCTTCCTTAGCTCTTCAATATTTATGTTTCCTTTTGCATCAGTTCCAACAGCAACAATCTTCATCCCACACATGGCAGCAGTGGCAGGATTTGTCCCATGTGCTGAAACAGGAATAATGCAGACATTGCGATGGTGATCTCCTCTTGCCTATATCGGTCATTCAGTGAGGAAATTAGCACAATGAATACAATAAACATCCAAATACTAGTCTAACAAAAAGTAGGATGATAAGTCAAGGCCTTACTTCTGGGATAATAGTAAGAAATTCGGGAAAGAGAAGGATGTCGCTCAAACGTATTTTAGTTTAATCACATATATGTTTAGTACAGATTCAGGTATCCAGACCAAACATAATTGTAGAAAATGCCCTTAGTTAAGTTGAACTAAGCTTATTGATTTTAGAATCTATAAACAGTCAAAGGAAACAAAAAGAATTATTTAGAGACTTGATATCATTTCTTCTTAAGAATGTAACATAAGCATCATGACTCAGCTGTCTGCATACATCTAAGCCTAAAGTAAAAGATCATATTATCATATGCCAACTAGGAAGCATGATAAATTTATCTGTTAGAAGGGCTCCCATAGAAATACCATGTGGTATGCACGAATAACCATCAGCCCAGCATACTCCCCAGCAGCACCAGCATTAGGTTGCAAGGAGAAAGAGTCAAATCCAGTAATGACACACAACAATTCACCTAAATCTTGGAACATTTCCTGGAAGAATAGTTTTCTGATTAAGTGTAAGTTTGCATGTCCATTGCAATTCTGTTGTTTATCCCAAAGTTAGATTGATATATGAGCCTATTAGAGTCCGCTCATGTAATTACGAACCTGATATCCCTCAGCTTGATCTTTTGGGGCAAATGGATGAATATCAGTGAAGTTAGGCCATGTAACTGCCATCATTTCAGCTGTAGCATTCAATTTCATTGTACAAGATCCCAGAGGTATCATACTGTGGCATAAAGAAAGATCCTTTGACTGTAACCTGTGCATATATCTCAGCAACTCATGCTCTGTATGGTACCTAATAAAAGCAGATAAAAGTTATATAATGGTCAAAAATAGCAAATTAGTGATATTTTAATACAGTTGGCATTCAGGAAGTATTATACGTGTTAAAAATTGGATGACTCAAATAGGGTGTCTCTCTCATCAACCCAGAAGGAATTATATCTTGAACCTCTGTTGCCAAAGATGCAGCAGTGAATGGGACCTGATATTCAAAATGAAAAAGCTTCGTAGCTTGAATATTAAAATTTTAACTTGCAAGAGTAAGAAAAGAATTACTTAGCATACTTACAGATTTGCCACCAGCAAAAATTTTGAATAGTTTATCAACATCCTCCAAAGTAGTTGTTTCATCAAATGAAATGGTGATCTGAAAATAAAATCACATTCTCATAACCTAATCACAATAATCTGCAGTCAAGTAACATCTAAGGATAGACAAACTTACAGTGTTTGCATCTACAACTCGCAAATTCATCTCATTTTTATAGGCAGCATTAGCAATTACATGTGCATCAGCACATTTTATCTTCACAGTGTCAAAGAAGGGAACATCCTGGACTTCTACTGTTCCTAGTTTCTTCAGTCCAAGAGCAAATGTTCCAGCAAGACCATGGACCCTTTGAGCGATGGCTTTAAGGCCCTCAGGTCCATGATAGACAGCGAACATAGCAGCCATGTTTGCAAGCAAAGCCTTGAAAGAGAAAGAAGCATATTTATTTCAGTAGAGTCAAATGAACCATCTACGTAGACTAAAGGTATACCATTTGGTTTTTAAAATATCAAAAAGTAAGACTTAAACAAGAAGTAAAGGTAGACTGGATCTAAAAATTAAAGCCTTAAAATATAGCACCTACACTTTATTGACATGAATTAAAAGAGAACCAATAAATAATTAATAGAAAAAACACCAAGCAACAATAAACAACAGCTTCTTACTTGAGCTGTGCAAATGTTGCTCGTAGCCTTGTCCCTACGAATATGCTGTTCCCTTGTTTGCATTGCCACGCGCAGAGCAGGCTTCCCTTGCGAGTCAACGCTAACTCCAATGATTCTCCCAGGCATCAGCCTCTTGTACTCTTGTGAGGTAGCCAAGAATGCTGCATGAGGACCTCCATATCCCATTGGCACGCCAAACCTCTGAGCTGAGCCAACAACAATATCTGCTCCCAATTCACCTGGAGGCTTCAGTATTGTCAAGGCCAGTAAATCCGTTGCCATGACAACCTTAACCCCATTAGCATGAGCATTCTTAACAAACTCTTCATAATCCAAAACTTCACCCTCAGTCCCTGGATATTGAACCAACACCCCACAAACATCTCCAGATTTGTAATTAATATCCTTGAGGTCCTTGGTGACAACCTTGATATCAAAACCACCAGCTCTAGTCTCACAAATGTCAATGGTTTGCCGATGGCAATTGCTGGAGATTATAAAGGTTTTTTTCTTGCCCTTGAGTATATTGTTACACATAGCCATCGCCTCAGCAGCAGCAGTCCCTTCATCAAGCAATGAAGCATTTGCCATAGGCAATCCAGTCAGATCCGCAATCATTGTTTGGTAATTTAGCAAAGACTCTAACCTACCCTGAGCTATCTCAGCTTGGTATGGAGTGTACTGCGTATACCAAGCGGGATTCTCCATTAGATTCCTCAAAATCACAGGTGGGACGTGAGTGTTATAGTACCCCATTCCTATAAACGACTTAAAGACCTTATTCTTTGACGCCAATTTTTTCATGTGATCAATCATTTGGCTCTCAGTTAACCCTTGATGAAACTTAGAGAAGTTCATTGAATCGATTCTAATAGATTTAGGCACAGTGACATCTATCAAAGAGTCAAGACTCTCAAATCCGCACAATCCTGCCATTTTGGATTGTTCCTCTGGGGTGGCCGAGTTGTGGCGACGAGGAAAAGTGTCACTGGGCTTTAAAGATTCCACAGAAACAGAACGAACTTGTGAACCAATCCCATGATAACAATCAGCCACAGCATTACGCGCCAGCATATTCTTGCCTCCTAACAACAATCCTGACCTGTGATTTTTCGAAACAAAGGAGGACAACGTGGAGGCATACCTTGAAGGACTGTACAATACCGGAGACGAAGAGTTCAACAAAGACGACGAAGACTCAGTGCGGATCTGATTGTGGCTTTGCCTGGACTCTTTCACCAACCTCCTCAGGATTGCGCGGTTAGCAAGCCGCCTAGCGCGCTCCATGAATGCACCGAGAGAGAGATTGGAACAGAAAAAGTTTAGAGCTTTACGGTTAAATCGGTGAAATGCAGCTCAGGGGTAGGAGCAAAGCGCATAAAGCAAAGAAGGGTTTGTTGAGGAATGCAACAAGTTTGTCAATAAAATTAAAAAGAAAAGAGAGGTGAATTAGTAATAGTATTGCTCCATGGAATCAGACTCAGAGGTGGGTTGGTGATAAATACACTGAATCTTTGTCGTTACACAGCGTAGATGGGGTTGGTGTAATAAATAAAAATAATCCACAAGTAAGTAATAACTGGGTGTCTGGTGTGGTGGTGGCGATAATGGTGGGGACTGGGTGGTGACTGACTGCGCACCTGTAAGAGAAATGGACGAATTGTTTCAGGATGTGATGGCCCCACAAAAGACGTGGCAGATCTCCATTCTCCAACACAAATGAATGGAAGCAGCTGAAGCTAAACAGATTGCGTGCCTGTGGCTCTCCAATTTCATTTGCACTGCAACACATATTTTTACAGAAATTGTGTGCTTGTGTTGTTGGCAGAATTGGTTTCACACCCTGCTTATCTTCTGCGTTTGTGTTGGCAGAATTGGTTTGCTTATCTTCGACTACTGTAGATATCCATTCAGGTTCCATTGTGGCCATTCTTCAAAATTCATTCTCTAAACATATGTTAGAAAATTTTAAATTTTATATATTTTAAGATATTTAAATTTAAAACAAATTCATTGATTATTATCAAAATTTAAGAACTACTTTTATTTTTAAAATTTTAAATTTATATTAACCATAATTTTATTGATAATTAATATACATATAAAAGTTAATAATAAATCAGATCTAAAAATACAAGACTGAGTTTACATAATTTTCATATGGTACAAAATTGGAAGAAATAAAATTAAATAATAATAATAATTAACCACCTTGAAATCAAATAAATGTTCTATACGGAAGCTCTTTTAATGACACAGATTCGGTGTTTGCAAATTATGGAACTTGTTTTTTATTGACTAATGAGTCTCATCTCAGGTAATAAAATACAAAGATATATCCCCTGACAACCGTAAACGCAGCTATCGTGTGAAATTGTGTGGTCGTGCTTCGACGCCCATGGTCGAATCATCCAACAGATATTGTAATATTGAACGTGGCTGGCGTTTTTCGTGAGAACACACGAGGGGTCCAAGGGCCCTCGTGTGGTTAGGAGACCTAGGTGATGTTGGATTCGTTGGAGTGAAGACTTTTTGGATGGGGAAAATTACTAACCACCTACGGCTACGGTTGAGATGTAACGTAAACAAGCATGGTGCTATAGTTAGCAAATGGAATCCAGATCCAACACTTAAGGGATGTGGTCAGTGGACTCCTGTTAGAAGCCGCAGCCAGCGTGATCTATTGTGCATTATGGAAGGCCTTTGTTTCCGTCTCAAGTTTTAGGAATTTATATCTCTTGTTTAATGTTACGGTGTTTTATTGTGTCTAATAAATTTTTGCTGTTTATTTATATAGGTCTTATATAGGTCTCGTATGAATCCCGCGTGAATCCCACAAAATAAATAATTGAGATTTCACAAAACAGAATAAGACAAGATAATATTAGACAGAGAATCTTGGTTCAAGTTTTGGTGGTAGTTATACTTAAATATTCCGGTGCTCTATAAGTTAAGAGAAATTCCCAACATACTTACTTTAGGTCATAGCAAAAGCCATGGGAATTACATCTTAACATAATGAATTGCAACTCATTATTTACTGAGTCTAGTTACACCTTAATATTTTTCAAATAATACTACTAGCACTTTAAAATTTTAACATAGTTAAGTTATCAATTTAGCCTATATGATGTAACAACTAAGTAATTTGGACTCATCAAATAATAATGTAAACTTAAAAATGATTTTTTTAAGAGACCTTCCAATTGTTAGGAAATTAGAATATTTGACCGCAGAATAAATTACAATTTATATTTTTATTAAATAAATTAAATTTTTTTAGATAAAAATTGGGTTATGAATGTGGGGAAAAGGTTCCTCAAAGAGTTGCTGCACTCCCACTAAGGACAGAGACTGGGGATAGTTTTTTTAGGACGGGAAGGAGTAGTAAGACAGATTAGCGGTTCATACCCCTCATCCGAGGGTTGGCTATCCCTTCCTTGAGAGTGAGTTTGAGCTCTTTTCCATCTGTTATAGTTACTGATTTGGTGAAGTATGTCAATCGAGGCTTGAGTAAGCTTCTAGACCAACTTTTTCAACCAGATAGCGAGCAATCACTCAGTAATGAATGCTAAAGTTGTAGGAAAATCCCGGTGTGAGCATCACATGCCCACGGTGCGAAAAAATAAAAATTTTTGTTCCGGGACCTTCCCGAAAGCCAGGATCCATGTGTATATATAACAAACTCAAACCATAAC
>JANJEY010000008.1:49166768-49182995 GCA_024703695.1 Erythroxylum cataractarum
TATAGAGGCTATATGATGCATGAACATACCGAGGTATATTTACACTCGCCTAACCCGTCCCAAATGACCAATTTACCCTTCCCATCGATGATGGGATGTTACAAATACTCTATTAAGACCTCAAAATTCATTTAAGTCATTGCCTAACTTCTTCCAAAAATAATCAAGACCCTTTTTCTAATTATGTAATTGAAGAAATTTTATAGTACTTCCTTATAGAAAAATGTTCCTCATTGTCTTAATTTTCTAACAACACCAAAATCATTCAATTTGGATTGAAAATTTGAAAGTTATATCCCAAACATTTTCGAACTATTCTTATACTAAAACATTATTTTGTGTTCAACTTCCATACAAAAATTGAAATTCTTCAAGGCTAAATTAGAACTCAATTTTATCAAACAATTTGTAGCCCTATTTATCTAGATTAGTCTAAATTAAAAATCATCTCATTTGGATAACTAGAGAAAAAAGTTATGGCTAAAATATCGAAGCATACTCAATGAACATGTTTCAACTTATGACTTCCAATATTTCACATATAACTCATCTTGTACATAACTATCTTTTCTACTTCATTTCAAATTTAAGAATTCTTCTTTTCTTTACACATGAATAATCACCAAAATTTCTCATTTCATATTTCTAATTTCTAAGAAAAGTTTGGGGTCCAACAATTTATCACTTTCTCGCCATTTCCTTATGCTTGGTAAACCTTGGCATTTCCTCTTCTTTTAACATCTTTAACATCAAACGTCTTACTACTCCGAAAGTGGAATGGCTAACACTTTATCTATACATTGTACTTCATTATTTTGGATGGATGTTTCATCTCAAATTGTACATATTAGATAAAAGAATTTTCAAGCTAATTCTTCTATAAGTAGCCATATAATTTTCTTCTTCATAGTAAAATAGAGTAGGCTCTACATTCAAGAATACATGAAAAAGATATTCATACATGTCATAATGATAGTAGGCTTCCATTTTGGCTATGTCATGATTTAACAACATCTTCACCTACTTTAAAAGATGAGTTACTTTGGATGTTAAGTTTGAAAATTCTTGGTCATGATACCAATTCTAAAGATGTCATATAGAAGAGCCAAATACAATTAAAGAATATTAAGATTAATAAACTAGTACCAATGATACTGAAAACTTGATCTGATCTATTTACAAGTGTGCATAATCAATCTTATTAAGTTATAAAATTGGAGTATTCTAGAGTGTCAATCTCACAGGGACTATATCACTATATCTATTAATCCTAGTCAAATAAAAACTAAATAAAATAATAATTTATAAAGCTAAGTGAATTACTAAATTAAAAAATAATATAATTAAAATAATGAAAAGAAATCAATGAGATGACTGTTAGATTTTCAGAGTTCACTTATATAAAGTTTAATTTTTATGCAAAATCAGTTATTTATGATAAACTAATAATTAACCTAAAGTATCAATGTCCTTTCTCGAGGCACACATATATTCAATTAGGTAACTTCCACATCTTAATATGTAATTCAACATTATATGACTTATTAAGTATAAGTTAATATATTTAGTTATCATAATAGTATAAGATACTTATTTTATCTAGATCTAAGGTGTTTATTCTCCTGGTGCATGAATTTTATTTCACCTCTCAATCTTTTATACAACATATAAGATTGTTTTTTTAACAGTCAATTACAAATTCAACCGAATAGATAACCAAATTGTAAATTAATAATAGAAGAAACTATCAAGCTACATTCATAATTCGAACTATGGATTTAAGTAATGTACATAAAAAAACAAAACAAAAATAAACATATCTTATTATAAAGGAAAGAAGATATAGAAAGAACTAGAAGAGTTGCATAATCTCCTCCAAAATCCTTCCTTGATGCGGAAAAAATCTAAAGCTAACAAGCTAATGGCAAAGTATGTCATTATCAACCTTGATAATCCTTCCCTAGTACAAAAAGACCCTAAAATTAACAAGCTAATGATATAGGAGGTTGTCGCAACCCCTAAAGTTTCCTACAATAAACCTAATAATGGTATTTGTAGCTAGAGTTACATAAATGGAATCCTAAAATGCTTGAACTTATGATTTAGTGTGTCCTTAGAGATTATATATTAGAATTAGTACCAAAACAACATCTAAATCAACATCAGTCTTCTTTTGGAACTTTTATTCATTGCAAGACAATAGGTTACTATCGATTGAAACTAAGTCACAATGGTGTTAATTATTTTTTGTAACTTTTTTCCTAGAAGCTTGACGATTTCAACGATGGTCCAACTACTAATCTAATGTTATTCTTATTCTATTTCTCAACTTCTTTTATTCAATACAGAACTAGTACATGTCTCCTTATCCTATTTAACAACTATCATATCGTTTCACATCAACTTCCCTATATTTTCAATATCTTTGAGTTTGAATTGACTTATAATATATTTTATAAATTTTTTCTTTTATTTATCTTCTAAATAGCTCTAATACCTCTTTGATTAGACAATTATAAAGTAAGTTACACTCAAATCTATGTTTTTTCCTTAAATTCATCAACTATAAGATGGTAAACTAAACATAAGAAAACATTATAAAATTCATACTAACATATCATAAAGATGCTAAATACCAAGTAATTTAACCCAAAATAATATGTAAAATATAAATGTATCGACTAACTTTCCGTTAACCTCTTCAAAATATCATACAGCCTTTTCTAAAAGTTTTTTAACAACTTATTAATTTCGTTAATTTGATCAATTATCAAAAATTTATATTCTTCTATAATGTTCTAACTCCAATCATTCAAGTCTTTTCCTTATTTATTCCATTTTATTGCCACCTACAATTGACACTGAATAAGATTGTAACCACACTCTGATACTAGTTGTCACAAGATTTAAGTAAGGCTATGAAAAGTCACTATAAGTATCCCTTATGTCAATACAAAGTTTATAAACTTAATTTAGCAAGAGATTTTATCAAACACTTAGTATGCAATGTGATTTGGGCAATTTTGAAACTTAGAAAATAAAACCAATAAAACAAATATAGTAAGACATGCTTATCATCACATAAGAACAAAATACAATAGGTTTTAGGTGAGAGAACAATAATTAGCTCTCTCGTCACTGTACTTATATAAGAAAGTGTATGTAAATCAATCCAAAGTTAATTTTTAGAGAGTTACAATAATTGTTTAAATAAAAAATTACATAATATTAGTCCCTGAATGACACATAAGAAGAGAGTAAATTATGTATATCTAATCTTGTACCTTTTTAAAATTTTAATGAAATTTTGCTCATATTAATGCATGGTTATGGTAACATAATCAGTAAAATTTACAAAACTATCATAATAATGATAATGAGATAAATGAGAGAGGGGGAAAACATTTACTAACCTATCTCTATTTCTTAATCTTTATGTAAGATTTCAGTATTATCTTTCTTAAGCTAGTGATGAGGAACCTTTATATTAGTATTATGGGTGAGAGGAACCCTTTACGATGCTAACTGATCACTTAATTGATCTTATAAATTTTCAAATACAAATTGAGAATTCTCTTTCTTGATCACACAAATGAACTAGGGTTTAATATAAGTTATGTAATACACACACGCATTTAAAGGCTCTTCCTACTCTTTCTAGGCTTTTACCATTTCTTCAACAGCTAAAGATTCTTTCCACAACTAAATTGTTTTCTATTTATACCTAAAATCATTTTAATTTATCATTAGATATACAAATTAGAAATTATAACAACTAACTTTAGTTGATGGTCGAAACTCAATCTCCATTATGTCTAGATTATGTCCACTTTGTTTTCCTAAGTTCAATTAATCAATGGAAACTATTCGACAAATTGATCATATACTATTTGGCACATTGGGTAGTTAAACCTTTAGTCGATGACCAACTCTACAAAATATGCATTTTGTCCTCCTTTAAACATCATATTTGTTAATTGATGTCAACTTTTCAATTATGTGATATCTTATTAAAAAGTGCAAATATTCAACTCCAAGAGTTTTTAAAGGTTGAACACACATTTCTAATAAAAACTTGATTCCAAATCATTTAAAAAGTTATCTTAAAAGTGTTTTGAAAATCAAAAGAATTTTCCTTGAAACCGTTTCAAATTTTTTATTGATTATAACAAAATAAATGTATTATGTCATAAGTATAAATGATCATGTAACAATCGAATTACTAACTGTTAAGATATTTATTATATATCTTATTATTTAATTTTGGCATTTTTGATTATTAGATCTTCAAGATATTGCAAATCTTAAAATTCAAATTAAGATAAGGTGTAGCTATGTGATATTTTTTTAGTTGAATTGAATTTTTGGATAATGGTAAGAGTGGAAGAGAAGTCTAGTTTCGTTGGATGATTTTTGGTGGTATAAGATAAAGGAAGTTGTCTTGCAATTAAAGGAGTGAGCGTTAATTTTTTATTGGCATATACATTGCGTGTGTGTCTCTAGCATTGTCCTTGCTCTTTGGGTGTTTTCTCCATCTTGTGACTCATGTTGTTGATATCTATTGATGTGAGTATGTGTCATAAAAGTGGAGTGCGTGTTGGTATTTGGGACAATGTGGTTGAAGTGAAATCGTTCTTGTTTGAATTATGGTATGCATATCTCAATCTTAGCTTCAATCTACATCTCTATCCCAGCAACAGAGTTAATTTTATGTGAAGGTGCAACAATGACAGTGCTGCATGGGTTAATTGCTATTGAAAAACACAGTTATAGGTGCATGCTTTTGTGAGTTGAAAAATATCGTGGGTGTTAGACAAGAAACGTAGCATGGGCATTAGATAAGAAACAAAGCAATAGGCGTGAGCTTTTGATTTTTTTGGATCTTCTTAACGATAACATTGTTGGAATTTTTCAGAGTTGTGGGTTCTTGTTGGTGTTTATATGAGTCAACCCATTGTTGTTGTGACTACTTCTAGATCTATTTCAGTGGAACGAAACTCATCGGGAAGTTATTCTTTTCTATCTCAAATGTATCTAGTTTTTTTCTTTATTATTTTAATCACTTGAGCTATTTGTTCATTGTTCTTTTGTTAAAATATTGATTGAAAAAAATCCTCTATTTAGGTTAGTACGAGGCGGTCATACTATTGTGTAACATCCCGTTCTCATACTAAAAGGGTAGAACCTTAGATTTGTGTAATTGAGAAATAGCAATGAGAGTTTAGAGAAGTGCATTTCATGCTCATGCACAAGTTTAACATACACACATGTGAATGTTGATTTTTGTACATATTAAAATGATTGTACTCGCATTCATCAACAGTTCGGGTATAATTGAATTGTAATGTGATATTATTGAGAACTGTGGTTTGATTGTATTGAAAAAATTTTCAAAGATTATATTGCTAATTTAGATGGTGAAATTTAGGAAATTTCTAAAAACTTTAAGGGTATATTAGATTAAGAAAAATGCCAAGTGGCAGAATAATTGATGAATAGTGGTAAAAATAAATGTTAGATGGTAGTAGAAATTTTGATATGTGATGTTGGGATTTATTGACAAGTGCCAATTAAAATTAGGAGACAATTGGATTAGAAATTGGAGATAAATAGACTAGTTTTTAATAAGGATCCATATAGGACCATGAGAAGGTAACAAGTGGAAGTGACAAGTGCCACTACCACTCACCACTCCTCTCTCTCACGATCCTTTCACTTGAAAGACCAAGTAAATGGTTTTTCTTTCATTTTTAAATCTTGCTTTTCTCTTCTTCTTCGTAACTTCTCCATTTTTCTCCAAGTTTCTTCTCCTTCTTCATGATTTTTGCCACCGACCATCACCAACGTTACACCTTGCTTTCATCTATTAATGGCTACTTCCATTTTGTTGTTTCTTCCATTTGCCACAAGAAAAACCTAGCCTACTTACCTTTAAAATGAAGATCTTATATGTTGGAGAGCTAGTTTGTTGGTGATTTGAAGGAGCATTGGAAGCTAAATCAAGTAAGTGATGCTTTAAATAACATGAGCAAGGTTAAATGAAGCACTTATGATGATTACTAAAGGTTAAATGACATATAATGATGTTTTATGCATGATGAACGTAGGTGATGAAATGCTTAGGTAAATTTCTTGTTTTGTATATGTATGAGTATTAATGATTTATAATTTGTTATAGAGATATTTTGAGGTTGAATGATCATCTTTATGGGGTTAGGATGAGTGCAGAAATTTAATAATGAATGGGTGAATGTTTATGTTGTGTTTTTGGGTTAATGATCAATTATGGATCATGATTTATCTTGTGAATGTTTTGGAGTTGAGAATGAAGAAGAAAAGAAGTAGAAAGGATGTGTTAGGTGTAAAATGTTGGGACTTACAAAAATATGGAAAAATTGGAAGAGAGAAAGAGAGAGAACTAGAAAATGCTAGTTGTAACAATTTCACTGATCATGCTTCTGTGTTTTAGCCATAACTTGTCCTATAGACATCCAAATGAGATGATCTTTGATTTGGACTAAATTAGAGACATAGAGCTACATTTTGTACAAAGATATCGAATTCAAATTCTATCATTAAGAATTTCCAATTTCAACTTGAGGTTCAGTACTAAGTATAGGGAAAAAGTGCAGAAAAACTGGATACATATTGGGTTTTTGTTCTGTTTTTCTTGATGAATTAATGTGAACCTTTTTTGGTATTTTTGTGATGATGTAAAATGAGTCTAAAGTTAAAGAAAGGGACTAATGTGGTGTCTTGAAATGTGAAGGATCAAGGTGATAGTTAGAAGTGAAATGAAAGAGGAAATCAAGTTGAATATGTGCAGAAAATAGATGATGAATGCACGTGTATGTGTATGTTTTGTTATTAGTGTCTATGACCGATCATGGGTTACAAATTGGTTATGGATGATGTTGAGCTGAAAGGGAGTTAGAATAATGGATAAATAATGGGCATTGAACTAGAAATGATAGTTTAAGCATTAGGAATTGAATGTTGTACATAAAGAGTTAAAAATATTTTGATCTGAAACTTCCATGAGTTTTTGTTACTTATATAGAGAGTTTTTGACAAAGTTGTCTTCATGTAAGTTGTAAAGTTTTCTTTAAGCTTTCCATTGATATAAAGTATAGAATTTTTGGACATCGGACTAGAGAGCTATGGCCTTTATAATTTTCTAATGCTGTATATGAGGGACATTTGTGACAGCTACATTAGTTTGAAATTTTGACCCTTATAAAAGCAAAATTTATTTTGAAGTCTTCATGAAAGTTGTAGTCCAGAAGTCCATTTTAAAATAGTTTTTGAATTACCTTAATATGATATTTTTAGTAAAAGTTATACCTATTTTACTAAACAGGTCTAGAGAAGAGAAAAGGGAGGAAGAGGGCGAAAATCGCGATCGCGAATCCGCCAAAGGCATGCGCAGCTCACGATTGCGTCGCAAGTCTGCCAAAAATGTGCACAGTCTCCTCCCAACGTGAACATGTTTTACTATTTTGGTCATAAATTTTTCGTACAATCTTCAAATGACCTGATTTTTGAAGTATTGGACTCATAAGACATTTTTCTACCTCTTTATAAAATTGTGTAGTATTCTAAATTAAATTGAGAAATATTGATTGAATCAAAGTAAGGGTATCGATAAGAAGTCTATGAACTGGTGTTGTTTTACTGAGCACCCCTTAGTATTTTGATTATATCTAGATCTATAGGATTCCATATGAGGTAATTTTTTATTTGGAGTAACCTAAAGTTATAGGCCTACAAATTGTCTCAAGAAGTCGAATTATGATTCAGTCTCTAAGATATTGAATTTCTGGATAGAAGTTGTGCATAGTATATTGTTTTTAAATATGAACAACCGATAATGTTTGAAGAATATCTTCCAAATTATTGAACCAAATTGAGTGCTTTTGGTATCAATGGAAAGATAAGACATAGAGGAACACTTTTCTAGAAGAGAGTATGACCAAATTTCATCACTTTCACTTTCCGATTGAATGTGAATAGTAGACCCAAAAGTGTGACTTGGAAAACAATTATGAAGTAAGCCAATGAGAAATGAATTATGATTTCAATGGTTTTAGTGAGGCTTAAACCTAAGTATAAATTATATTTAGATGAGTTTTGAAATGAGAATGACCTTGTGATGAAATTGACGGATAAATACTCGAAATTGTCATGAACCTGCATTGTACATAGTCTATATACACATGTACGCATAAATGGATGCTTATAATTGTGAAAAGTTATTAATGTGTGTGCAACGGTATATTGCATAATTGTGATGTGCAGGATAAACATTCGCTTTCAAAAGTTTCTAGAATTTGGAAGCAATTGCTAAACTGGAGCATACTGTAAGTAGATCGAGATGGTTAAATATGTTCTAAAGGTACAATTGCATGTAAGTGAAAATATGTTGAATCCCGAACTAAGGCCCGATGATATAGGAATGTAATAGGAGCATGCAAATGTTATTGATGCATTCCATTTCATAAATGCATGAAAAATAATGGCAGTTGTGACCTGAGTAGCCACCGAATAGAGCTCAAAGCTCAATGAGTGAAAATGAGCCTCGAGCTCCAAAGTGATTCAGAGCCTCGGGCTTAACGTTTAATGAGCCCTCCATAGGACAGTTATCAATGAGTCCTATATAGGACAGTTTAGGCACTCGATCACAACAAAGTAATAAATGAAAAATGAGTCTCATACATACTGCGTATACATAATATGAATGATTAAATTGTATTGATTGTGAGATGTGAAATGTTATGAATATGATTTATGTGTTATGTGACTGGGTGAGCCATCGATGATAGTCACTCATTGAGTTCGCAAAACTCACCCAAAATTTGCAAATATTTTCAGGATCAAAAGAATACCTGGTTAGGCCAGCGGGAGTATACATGCAACATTTAAGTGAAAGATAAAGGTCAGGATCAGTTCGCATTTGTATTTGTGTTTTGCTATTTTGCATTGAATCGTGAATTCTGGAACTTTTGTATAAATTTGTATTTTTGAAATGACTCAAGTGTTTTGTAATTGTGAAAGGGGCCGAATGGCTATTGAAAATTGTGTCAAGTGAAAATGTTTATGAATGAATAAGGGCCTAATTTGAGTATCGATTTCCGCATATATTGTGTTGTGATTTAAAAAAAATACCGATTTCTGACCGATTGAGTGCTTTAGCATGTTACTCTCGCGGGACATGAACTCGGATATCACCATCGATATCGATTTCGGGTCATTGCGGGAGTGAGGTGCTACATCTCCCTTTCCATACACCTTGGCTTTCACACCATTGGCCATAACCACTTCATGTCTTTCAAGAACTTCATAGTTTTTGAATTGGTCCTTATTAGTGCACACATGAATTGCTACACTGGAATCATACCATCAATCCTTAGAAGGAATTGATGTTGTCATGTGAAGTTCTGTCACAGTATCAAGAGTCAAGGTTATTATAATTTCTACACATTCATTAACAAGGTTATCACTAGGAACATTGTTTCCTTTTTGCTTCTTGTTGGATCTGCAGTCGGCCTTATAGTGCCCTTTTTTTCCACAATTGTAGCAAACCTGATTCTTTTTCTTGTCTTTAGCATTAGCATTTTTAGGTTTCTTCCTTTTAGAATTGTTGGATTTCTTCTCATCCATAAAATCCACCTTTGGATCTCTTTCTGCTTCTTTTCTTTGAAGAATTATTACACCTTCTTCACTTTGAAGATGTTTCAAAACACTACCAATAGTTAAAATTTCATAAGTGTGCAATAGCTTCTTTTGATAATCATTCCAAAAAGAAGGCAACTTAGCAATAATTGCCCCTACTTGTAATGATTTTGAAATTTCAACACCTAAGTCTTTTAGTTTTGAAACAGTCATTTGTAAATTGTAGATTTGATTCATAAGAGAAGAACCATCAATAAATTTAAACTCAAAATATCTTTTAATAAGAAAATTATTTGTGTTTTTCTTTTGAGATGAATATTCACGTTCAAGCGATGCCCAAATCTCCTTTGGACTCTTCACAGTGGTAAAAAGATCGTAAAAGATGTCTGAGAGGGTGTTGAGAATGCGACCCCTGCAAAGTAATTCATCTTCTTGGTGTTTGCATCATTCATCCTTCCTTGTGTCTACTTCACTAGCCTTTGGAATAGGAATTGTAGGAAGAGTGGGATGAAGTACATATGCAATTTTCAAAGCCATGAGGAAGAACATCATCTTGTCCTTCCAACGATTGGAGTTAGTGTCAGTTCTATCAAGGTGATCTAACTTCACAAAGTCTTGGTTTATCACGTTGAGAGCAGATTCTTGAGTGTACTCCATGATAGCAACAAATAACACTTTTAGATTGTAATAGAATGGGGATTGGAAGTCCACAAAACAAAGGATGAACAATGAATTAAATGGTGTTGCAGAGAATTGAGAGAACTTAAGATCAAAAGACAAAGTTTAAAGTGTTTTAGGCATGCACTTTCCTTAAAGTGTTGTTTTCCCCCACTATACTTGCAAACTAGGTTAAAACAAATTACTTCTAGGATATAAAGAACACAAGAACATTCAAGTTGTAAGAGTATGAATGTTCTTCAAGAATTATAAATGTAGAGATTGTGATTTTAGAATTGTTTAAAAACTTTTTAATCTTGACTAAAACTCATGTATATATAGATTTTTCAGAACAATCACGTCTGTTCACAACAATTTACAACTCTTGGAAAGAAAGCAACCCTTCAGAACAGTCACGTCTTTTTACGACAAGTCACAACTCCTAAAAAAGAAGCAACCCTTCGGAACAGTCACATCTGTTCATTATAAGTCACAACTCTTAGAAAGGAAGCAACCTTTCATTTACAAATTTGACTTTAACTACTTATATCACAAACTAATTTCCAACATATACCACCCTGCTTAATCCCTTATCCAAGTATGCCCTGATGATGACACCAGTAGTGAATGCGATCGAGCCTTGATTGCCATGCTATTGCAACAAAAGGCCCTTTAGTTTCTTAGTCAACGCTTATATAGTCACCAACATTGCCATTGTAGTCCTCATAATCCCTTTTCTGGGGTACCTCATATGAATGGTTGCAGCATTCTTGAGCATGTCAGCTTCTATTGTAATGCCATGTTTAATTAACTTGAAGATTACTGCCAGATTTAATGGTTGTGCTAATTGACACTTACACCTCCCTTAATGCAAATAGTAGGAAACTTATGACTTTTGGTAAAAAGTGAAGTAATTGAATTGTCCAGAAAATGAAACAGGAAAAGTAGCCAAACCATCTCTAACTTGCTTAAGAATAAGAAAGAGATAAATACTATGAAATAGGATTTGATCTTATTTAAAGGCTCCAAAGACTAAATACTTTTAGATGGAGGAATAAAAAAAACTCCCAATGTGTCAATGTAAATAGGTCTAATAATTATGTCTTTAAAGAGAATGAAATCCCATTTACATGTACAAATTGTAAAGCAATACAAATTTTTGAAAACAACGTCATTATTAGTTAGAAGACTGTATATTAAAAAACTTCTTC
Source organism: Erythroxylum cataractarum (assembly GCA_024703695.1). Taxonomy (NCBI): domain Eukaryota; kingdom Viridiplantae; phylum Streptophyta; class Magnoliopsida; order Malpighiales; family Erythroxylaceae; genus Erythroxylum; species Erythroxylum cataractarum. The sequence goes on from JANJEY010000008.1 coordinate 49,178,309, forward strand.
AGACCTACGTCTCAGCGAAATTTATACTAATGTTGTTGTTGATGTTCAAACTAGAGAACAAGATGGTAAACCATAAAACAATTAATAAGATTACTCTTTTTTGTGATTTTTTGATCCAATTACAAAAATAACGTCTTTATAAAATGTTAAAAAAAAAGCCTGGCAGGCTATAGGTGACTATATGATAAATTGTATAAACTGTGGTACAATTTAAGTGCTGATCATTTCTCTTATAGATGTTTTTCGTATATTATTCACAGAAACATTAGTGAATTCCGACAGGATAGCCCTGAATTCACCCCCTGTAAGAGTTTCTTTCTCCAGAAGCACTTCCACGAGCTTATCAATTGCTTCACGGTTGTTCCTGACGTGTTGCTTTGCACTCTCATAAGCTCTTTCGACTATTTTTCGAACAGATGAATCAATGTCCTCTGCTAGTTTTTCAGACATTGAATTTCTAGCTAGCATTCTTAACACTACGTCCCCACTTTGTACAGCTGGATCAGTCAGTGCCCACGGGCCAATTTCAGACATGCCGAACGTTGTTACCATCTGGAAGTAAAATAAAGGTCGCTTAACATATTTTGATTCTCTTTCAGGATATTCCAATTTTATTAGAAATTGTTCTTTATATTCTTTTGCACAAACCTGTCTAGCAATTTGGGTGACTTGTTGCAAGTCCCCTGCTGCACCAGTAGTGATTTCTGGTTCACCGAAGATCACTTCCTCTGCTGCTCTGCCCCCAAGTCCTCCAACTATCCTAGCAAATAGTTGCTGCTTCGAAATGAGAGTAGGATCTTCACCAGGTATGAACCATGTTAACCCACGGGCTTGGCCTCTAGGGATGAGAGTAACTTTCTGAACTGGGTCATGGCCTGGAGTCAGTGTTCTGTAAACAGCGGCAGCACAATGAATAAATCAGCTCAGATTGTCTTCTTTTATTCTGTTGAAAGAAAAGCCTAACCAAGATGGAGTCTAACTTGAGTAGCGTAACCTGTAATGAGTCTAGAAATTTACTGAACACATTGACACATGCATCGTATACTGAACTTACGCGCAAACAGCGTGCCCAACTTCATGGTAAGCGACCAGCATTTTGGTCTTTCCGTCAGTCATCGTAGTTCCTTCCATGCCTGCCACGATTCGATCAATTGAATCATTAATCTCTTTCAAGCTAATCCTCTCTTTACCTCTCCTTCCAGCAAGAATAGCTGCTTCATTCATTAGATTTGCCAAGTCTGCGCCGCTGAATCCTGGCGTCCTCATGGCAATCACAGTGAGGGATACATCCTTGTCAAGCTTCTTATTGCTGCTGTGAACCTTTAATATCTCTTCCCGTCCTCGGACATCTGGTAGCCCGACAGTTACCTGTTCAATAATTTGATAAGGTTTGAAGATGAGAATCCCAATAACGTTCGTGTCACAGTATCTTCTGAACTGCTCAAACTAAACACATCAAATGGACGTTAATGGCTTACCTGCCTGTCAAATCTTCCAGGTCTAAGCAAAGCGGAATCTAGAATCTCAGGGCGATTGGTCGCGGCAATAACGATAACTCCACTATCACCACTAAAGCCATCCATCTCGGTTAGTAACTGGTTTAGTGTCTGCTCCCTCTCATCATTTCCTCCACCAATGCCTGTTCCTCTCTGCCTGCCTACAGCATCTATTTCATCAATGAAAACCAAGCAGGGTGAATTCGCTTTGGCCTTGTTGAATAAATCTCTAACTCTTGAAGCTCCTACACCAACAAACATCTCAATGAACTCTGATCCTGAAAGCGAAAAGAAAGGAACGCCTGCTTCTCCTGCAATTGCTTTAGCTAGCAAGGTTTTTCCGGTCCCAGGAGGCCCTACTAATAGAACACCTTTAGGAATTCTTGCGCCTAGTGCAGCAAACTTCTCTGGGGTCTGCAGGAATTGAACAATTTCTTGGAAATCTTGCTTTGCTTCATCTACCCCGGCAACATCGTTAAATGTTACTCCGGTATTAGGTTCCATCTGAAATTTGGCTTTGCTCCTGTTTATGGTACACACTCAGTCCATTAATGACACGAATTCTACTCTAGTATATCAAAAACAGTTCAGAAAAATTCTAGCTTTGACATACTTTCCGAGACCAAATGGCAAGTTGGGGCCTCCAGGAGTATTGGTAGATGAAGCCCTTAACAACAAAGAGCCAAGCAATAACAGTGGAAAGGCCAAGTTCCCCAATAAGTCAAGTAAAGCAGCATTCCAGTTCATCTCCATAGGATGTGCAGCGAAGTCTACGTTCTTCTCTTTCATTTTCCTCAACAACTCTTGTGGCACTCCTGGTAACTGAATTTTCACCCTCTGAATCTTCTCTAATGTTGGATTAAATATCTCAGCGATGGCTACGGTTCCATTTTCAAACAAGTCTACTTTCTTTACAGCATTTTCATCTAAGTACTGCAAGAATCTCGAGTATGACATTCTGGTGGAAGTTGGTGCCATTGGACTCTCGGGCTCAGCCCTCACAGGTTTAGCAATAGAGAGGCATTCGCTCAGTAACCCCGCAGCGGTGGCATTTAGCAGCTCTCTTTTATTAAGTTTGACATCTCGGGGTGTTCTAAGAGATGGGTTGTCTCTGTTAATGCGTTTGGGAGTTCGGGCATCCTTCGAAGGATCCTGGGATTTGCAAACGGGAATGTTAGAGAGGCACAGAAAAAAAGCAGGTGACATGTTCTCACGTTGATTAAGTTTAAACGCTTTATCCAATTTTCTGGCAATCAAGAATTATATAAGGAGTGCTTTATCCAATATCTGGCAATCAAGTATTATACAAGGAGAGACGTGGGATGTTTCTAGGACCATTCGGAACTCCAGAGTCCAGTCATGATTCATGAAGGGTCTAGAGAAAGTTGTAACGTTTATGTACAATGATTGACACAAAGTAAACGGGCCAAGAATTGTCCCTTGAAAAGTACAGCTTGATGACTTGAGGTGGGGTAAGTACTATGCACGAGGAAAGACTTTTAACTTCCAATTTTGCAACCGTACCTGGAAATAACTAAGATGGGTTTCAGTTTTGACTCTCCTTTCACAGCCCAAATGATGCCAAGTTATGTTTCGATTCTGTGGTTGGCAACGATTGACATCTCCGTCAGTTAACCTCACTAAGTTAAACTCAATTTATTAAAATAAAATAGTTTGTGATGAATTATTTTTAGTTATTTGTGCTCAATAATATTTTAACAAGATAAAGGTTTTCAAATTTTGTTCTCTATACTATATATGGATGTCTCTGGTGCTTCTCAAATTTGTTCAATTTGACCAGGTTAATTAAACAAAGGAAGTGAAATTTACTCCATTATGTTTGTCCAAAAGTAGCTGTCACTGCCACTGCCACAGTTAGGAAGTGGCGGAAGTGGCGACCGGCGATGCCACAACTAGTCCTTAGTGTTTCACACAACGATACTATTTATTACTTCCATGTTATTCATGCTCGCTTGTCTCCTCTTTGAGGCTCTCTCTATCTGCTTTATTACCGCCGTGCTTAGCCTTGAATGGCATCAGTAGGTGCTATGATGTCTCTGTTAGAATATGGGGTCACAGATGTTGAACTTACTTAGATTGTAGATTCGTCGGTAATTGGTAATTATAAGTGGAAATGGTTATTTTCCAATCTTCTTTTGGACTAATATTATTAAGGCAAAGCTTGATTTGAATCATTTTCTGTTTATAGCAAGTAGGTCAAGTTTGATTTGCCTAGTGATTGGCGTAGGTCGGGTTTTGAGCAGTGATGGCTTGTTACTGAAGATTTTTTTAAAATTTGAATGCATTTTATTAAGATTTGAAGTCATGCGCTTGAGTGTACGTAAAATGCACTTATCCTACCTTAATGCTTAGTAGCAACACGAATCTATGTTAAGATCAGATGTAGGTTTGGCTTTAAACAACTATAGATCTACTTTCTTTTTATATTTTTGCTAATTACTTCATTTTAAGTGAAAAAAATTTAAAGCAAGTTGTTTACTGGATTTTGATTGGTAAAAATGTCTCTAGCTACCCTACGTGTTCCAGAACAATATGATTCTCTTTTTAAACATGCAATTAATGTGTTGAATTATAGAATGTCCCCAACATTGATTCCAATTTCGAAGGAGTCTCTATGTAGACACATTAGCAGTCTAGCTGATTATGATTCTTTTGGCATGAATATTAGAATTAGATTCTTTGATGGATTACACATAAATGTGTAATCTTAATTTTGAACAAGTGAAGTTTCCCATCTAATGGATGTTGGCTACAATATGACTGTTAGTACACTTGTTGGGATGTTTATCTTAGCTCTCGAGGTTTATTCTTGGTCCTATCCTATATTGTTTTTGTGTGTAGAACATTGGAAGTAATGCCCCTACTCTAGTGGAGTCTTTTGGAATCTGTCTGTCTTGTCTCTTAGAATTCTGCACTCATTTGGCGTTTTTGGAAGCTCTGTTTTGTGGTGTCTTTAAGGGCCTGTTCTTTGGAAGCAAGGCTAATTATCCTGGGGTCCTTTCGCTGCGCATAGTTAGATCAAGTACTTTTTTTTATTTCCTTTTTCACTTTTTCCAATCTGTTTCTTTGTTTTTTGATTGTTTTAGGTTGTAAGTGTTAGAGTAGTGCCCTAAAGGCAATCCCCTTTAGTGCATTTTGTTCATAGTCATGTACAAACTTTATGAATAAAT
>JANJEY010000008.1:49273037-49283500 GCA_024703695.1 Erythroxylum cataractarum
GAGGAGAAATTGAATTAGAAATGATAGACAAGATTAAGGTAGTGAATGTAGTAAGTAAAGAGTTAGAATATGGAAAATTGGAAAATGAGTCCTGATTGTGCTTCTGTGAAAGTTTGTCACAGCCAACTCTTTGGTTCGTTGTAGCCAACTTGTAGGATTTCCTCTCGGGAAAGGTTTTTTGTGGTCAACTTTCCTATACAGCTTAAAGATGCTTCAGTAGTTTGATAATATCTTGTTCTGTAGCTATCCAAATGGAATGATTTTTCATTTGGAGTCAACTAAAGACATAGGAATACAATTTTTTTGAAGAAATAGAATTTTAATTCAGTCTATAAAAAATTCAATTTCTGGATGGAAGTTGAGCATAGGGCACTCTTCTAGTATAAGGACAGTCTGAAAATGTTTAGGGTATAACTTTCAGATTACTGAACCTAATTGAATGATCTTGGTGTCATTAGAAACTTAAGACAATGGGGGACATTTTTCTAGAAGGAAGTGTTGTCAAATTACTCCATTTCTCTGGTCAGAATGTCTATGGAAAATAGACCCGAAGGTTTGGAATTTTGGAGATGTTATAAGAAGAGATGAGAGTTTGGGTAAGGTTTGATCTTATAATGTTAGAATAACATTAATGAGTGAATTGTTGATATTAAAGTACCAAAGGCATGAGTATAATGAAATGAAGATGTTCATATGATTGTAGTTATGATTCAAAGGAGATGAGTAATGAGTATTTAGTAAAAGTGAATGAGCATTGCATATTATGAAAGCAAATGATACTAAAAATGAGAATGTGCATAAGATGTGAAATTGGATAATATACCTAGGATTGTCATTGAGCATGTATTGTACACATTCTGTATACACATTTTTTCATAATGTAATACTTATAATTATGCAATTATTAATGTGTGTGCAACGTGTGTATTGCATAATTTGGATGTATAGGATAAATTTCTGCATTTAGACATTTCCAATTCATGGAAGCTAATGCTAATTTGGAGCATACTATGAGTCAGCCTAGATGGTCTTACTTATTGGTTGTTATGCTTGTATTATGTATTTAATGATTTTGCAATGTGAATGTAATTGTTCTAATTTTCAGACATTGAATGTCCAAGGAGTTTGATAAATGTGAGAAACTTAAAGTGCTCCTTGTATGTGAATTTAACGAATATGTGATACATGACTTGATTGTTCAATGCCAGACCTAGTTCCGAAGAAAATATGAATGTGCATATGAATGAAAAAGTAATTCTCAACTTAAATGTTGAATATCGGACTAAGATCCAATGATATCTTAAAGTGATTGAATGATCATGTGATTGATTGGGAATATCAAAATGTGATGCATTCCATTATATGAATGCATGAAACACAAAGGTTGTCGTCACCAGAGTAGCCACCAAAAAAGAGCTTAAAGCTCAGACTGTGATCAGAGCCTCTGGCTTAGTTGTGAATGTACCCGGTACCCACTAAGGAATATGGGACATTATTTGATACAGCTCGATATCCACTAAGGGATATGGGCTAGATAATAAGGCACTTGATCACAACAACAATAATAATTGAAAGTGAGTCTCATGTGCATTGCATATAAAGTAAATACATATGATTTAATAGTTTGAATGATTTCTGAATGTGATTTATGCTTCAGTGCAATGTATGTGACTCAATATGATGAATTGTTAAACTGTCTGTGTTACGTGACCATCTCACTTAGTTTGCAAAAAATCACCCAAAATTTGCAATATTTTTTAGGTTTAGAAGAGTTACCATGTTAGGCAAATGGGACTATACCCATTGCATTCAAGTAAAAGATAAAGATTGGGATTAGTTCGTGTCTGCGTTTGTATTTCTTTACTTTTGTTTATAATAACTTTCCAAATGGAAAATGTTTGTAAATGATTTTGTAATGTAATAAAAATTGTGAATTTTAAGTGTTTTGTATCTGTAATGGGCCCTAGTGACTAATAAAATTTGGATGATTTGTGAAATGAATGCAACCCTTGTGAATGAAAAAGTTTATGAGTAAAATGGGCCCAATTGATTAATGATTTCTGCATACGCTTGTGCTATTTTTGAAAAATTTATACTAAGTTTCAAGTGTTTGACTCTTCTAGCATGCCACCCTAGCTGGCAAGTTCTTGGATATCACTCAGGATGTCGGGTACGTGTCTTGCGAGAATGGGGTGCTACAATTTGGTATCAGAGCCTAGATTTAGTATTTTACATGGGCATTTTTCAAATTATGTGTCACGATAGATGGATTTAGACGTTTCATAGCAGGCAGTAGCAACTGATCCCTAGTTTGAGTCGCATTTACATGAGTCACACGCATGAGCATCTGTTAAGAGCCTGAACAAATCGAAATAGTGAGAAAAATGATGATTTGTCAGAATGTGAGAAAACAAAAGTTTGTGGATAATTAGAAATGAGAGATAGTATATGGTTAGATAGGATAGATAAAGATTTAACACAATTGTATTGGTGCATGTATTATGGAATACGATATCAATATTGTACTGTAGTAATATATCCTCAAATATGAAATAAATGTGAATACATTGTCGTGGACTGATTAAGGAAAGAAGTGATATAAATATGAATGGTAAGATTTAAAGTGTACAATCCAAGTTGAAAGGAAAAAAATTTCTTATGATCTAGAGAGGTTGAACATGGACTTCAAATGATTGTTTGATGAATATGATAAGAGTTATGATCCACCATAAGAATATGTTTGTACAATTGATATTTGAGATTAGAATTTCAAGATGATTATGTATCTAAAATTCCAAATATTACAAACATACGTATGTATAATGATATAATGGCAGTAGGAAAACGAGATAAAAATGAGGAAAAGTTAAAAGGGAAATGAAGTAGAATTGGTATTAGTATGTGTGTTATTGCGGGAAAGAAAGTGTAGGGCATGATGGTGGCTTGACAAAAATAGGTTTCTGTCACGATCATGACAAGGATACCCCAATTATGGGTAGGGATAAAGAGAGAAATATCGTCTAAGATCAATAGAGGTTAATTAAGCAGACCAAATAGTTTATTTTAAGAATAAACAGTGAAAGAACAAATCAGAAATGAATATGTAATGAATCAAAAGTGAATATTAGAGTCATATCCCTAGTGGAGACTCAAACATAAGAGGTAGAAATGCTACTGAAAGTGTATGCATTTTGTTTGATGTAAAGTATCCAACTAAGTGATTCGATTCTTGGATTTGACGTGACATTCTTGTTAATGTGAGGAGAATATAGGCCCACATTCTATTCTATGTAAATATGTTCGGGAGATCAAATTAGATATGATGAATATGTTACCAACACAGGAAGTTAAGATTGCAAATAAATTGAAATGTGTGGAGAAACTAGTATAAATGAATAGACATTAAAATAAGTCAACGTGAAATCAGAGGAAATCGAATGAATTGAGAAAATCATTCTAGAAAAGAAGTCAATTAGGAAACCGAAAATAATATGAGATAATATTACCTCATTGAGGAATTAGTACTTAAGGAATTACAAGAACTAATTATGGGCACATTGAGTTTTAGCAATATCTGTTTGAGTTAACAAGTGTCCCGACAATATTATGGTATTAAATATTGAAACAATCTAAGCAAAGTTGGATCAATTAGTGACTATGATCATGGATGATATATATATATATATTGAATGTTTTCAAAAAATTGAGAATAATTTTTTGAATACTTAAGGAAATGTTATATATCATGAAGGTAGAAACAATTATATGCCAAGGTTAATAAGAGTGAATCTTAGCATGATCAAATAAAATGTTGGGTCCTTCAGTATCTGGACATGGCATATTGGGAAACCCAAAGAAAGTAGGGGTAATGAGGAAGTGAGAAACTCCAAGGAATTTATAAGAGATCCGGAGTTTTCTAGAACAAGCTGTATATTGGACACCACCAGAGATTGTTAATGAGTTTTTACTAATCTTAGCCCTTTAACAAAAATGACTGAGGAAAAATGTGTGAATCGTATGACTGATGAATGTAAAGAGAATTTTGAGAAAGTATAACATCAATGGCAATTATATCATTTAGAATTGGAGATTATGTAGTACATAATGAGGTTTCACATCAGAGATTAGGATGAAATCTAATGTAGCATAATAAGGTGATTTCATATGCATAAAGACAGTTAAAGTCTCATGAATTGATTATTTGATATATGATTTGGAAATTACTGCAATAGTAATTGTTTTGAAAGCTTCGAGACATTATATGTACAATGAAACATTTCGAATATATATATAACTATACAGATCATTAAAGTTTGAGGTAATTATTGAGTTTGAAATAATTGAATACGAGACTGAGATAATGGATAGAGTTACTTGAAAGATTATGATTGTGCAAATGAGTATTTCCTAGTGAAGCTAGTGTTGTAATATGATGCATTGAACATAAAATACAATAGTGATGTAGCACAAATTTAAATATTGAGCTTACCAAATCTAGAGCAATAACGAGCATAGAATGTCGAGTTAAATTTTGGGCAAATAAAAGTACTATTAGCTATTAAATTTAAAATCAGTTTCACTTGAAAAGATTAGCAAAGCCCAAATTAAGGATTCAAAAATTGTGAACCTTATAAAGGAATTGAAAATGAATATGAATTTTGAGTTTGAAAACAAAAATAATACTTTGTAATTGAAATAAGATGTATGTGTACCCGATAAAGATGATTGAGCAAAGAGATTACTAAAGAAAGCACAAGTAACAACCTAAGCTATACATCCTAGTAGCAATACATTGAAACAACATTTAGCGGCTAAGAATGTAGAATCAAGTGACTGAATGTTTGAATTGCCGACAGTCTTAACTGTTGGAGATATGCTTAAGGTTTATATTTTAGAGTTCATAGGAACATGAGATCAATATATAGTTCTATTTGACTTTAAACATAAAAATCGTTATCCTAGTGATATCATTCGAATTATATATGAGGCGTTATATGATAAAAAGAGTCATTTGCCTTTATATTGTGATTAATAAGGCCTAAAAATGGTTGAACGCTAGAATTGATTCAAGATACTATTGATAAGTGAAATGAATTTATAATAGGAGTTAAGTGATTCAAGAAAGATAAACGAGTTAGGTGGATCAACACTGGATATACGGAATATAGTGACATGGACATAAAAGTGGAATATAGTGAGATGGACATAAGAGTAGAATATAGTGAGATGGACATACGAGTTAAGTGTACTAACACTAAAGTGATGTGAATTATCAAGTGAAAGATGAAATGTATCTAAGAGTATCACTTTGCCAAGGTGTGCTTAGATTGAGAAAAGGGTGTGCACAAATTAGGAAAAATGGGGAGCTAAGCCCAACATAAATTGGTCCATAAGAAATTATTATGAGAATAGGACCATGCCTTATGAGTTAGTATTACCAATAAAAGATGTTTTAGATTCACACAGTGTTACATGGATATGTTTAGGAAATATCATTATGATTCGATATATGTGTTATTGATACCGAAAGTGAAATTGTGAGATATATTAAGGAAACAATTAAGATAGTGTGGTATCTAAATAAGTAAATGAAAGATCAATCGATTCCATTGATTATAATCAATTAGAAGAAATTATTTAAGTGGTATAGTTAAATGGGAAACAGAGGAGCATATGATGAAACAATACCCCTGCCTTTTTAAATAATTAGATAAGAATTTTGAGGATAAGATTTATTAAAGGGGAGAAACGAAACATCCCGTGAAGAAATTTATTAAGGAGGAGAAATGTACCATCCTATGTCCATACTAACGGTTAGAACCCTAGATTTCAGTAATTGGGAAATACAGAAAAAAAAACACATTTCGTGCTCATGCATAATGTTAGCATATAAGCATGTGAATATGAATGATTGTACATGCATTCATTCACATTTTTTTGGTATAATTGATCTACAAATATGATTATATATGGAATTGTGAATTGTATGTGTTAAGAATTGATTTGGAGATTATAATTATTGATTCATAATTTTTTGTAAAATTTTGGGAAAATTATGTAATTTTAAGGGTACATTAGACTAGGAAAAATGCCAAGTGATTGAGCAATTGATGAATAGTGGTAGAAATAAATGTCAAATGGTATTAGAAATTTTTATGAATGACATTAAGATTTAAGGACTTATGTCATTGAAAATTGGGGTTGAAAATTGGAGACAAATGGACTAGTAGACTAAAAGACCAAAAGTGGGACCATAGGAAAGTGACAAGTGTCAATACCCTTATCACTTACTATTCTTTTACCCAATTAAAGACCATTTCATTGTTTTTCACTTGCCCATTCATGACATATGCTTCATTTCTCCATCTCCTTCATGTTCTTCATTCTTCTCTCCATCTATAACACTCTCTTCTCTAACGTCAAAGTTGAACCTTGCTTTCTTCCGTCACTACCTATGCTATTTTCTTCTTTTCTTACTAAATACCTAACCCTACCACCCTTGAATGATGATGCATATGTGAGAGAAGAAAGCTAGGGTTAAGAGAGATCTTGAAGAGTTTGAAGACATTAAAGCTAAATAAGTAAGTATAAGCATTAACCATTCTTGATTTGTTGAATGAAGCATATTTGATGATATTTAGAGGTTAAATGTTCATAAATTGAGGATGGGTATATGCAAAAAGTGGATGAGAAATGTGGATAGATTCATGTCTTGCTTTTGTGTTTTGATGAGTAATAGATTATGAAATGGGAAGAATTAAGGTGATAGTTAGAATTGAAATGAAAGTGAAAATGAACTTAAATATGTGTAGGAAATTGATGATGAATCTTTATATTTTGTTATTAGTGTTCATGATCAATCATAGACTATAATTTTTTATGGATGATATTGAGTTGAAATGGAGTTAGAATGATGGGAAAATGAGGAGAAATTGAATTAGAAATAATAGACAAGATTAAGGTAGTGAATGTAGTAAGTAAAGAGTTAGAATCGATAAGTCCTGATTGTGCTTCTGTGAAAGTTTGCCACGGCCAACTCCTTGGTTCGTCATTGCCAACTTGCAGGATTTCCTCTCGGGAAAAGTTCGCTACGGCCAACTTTCCTGCACAGCTTAAACATGCTTCAGTATTTTAAAAATTTCTTGTTCTTTGGTTATCCAAATGGAATTATTTTTAATTTTGAGTCAACTAAAGATATAGAGCTACAAATAGTCTGAAGAAATTGATTTTTAATTCAATCTCTAAAAATTTCAATTTCTGGATGGAAGTTGAGTACATGGCGCTATTCAAGTATATGGACACTCTGAATATGTTTGGGTTATAGCTCTCAGATTACTGAACCTAATTAAATATTCTTGATGTCATTAGAAACTTAAGACAATAAGGAACATTTTTTATAAGGAAATGTTACCAAATTACTTCATTTCTCTTATCAGAATTTTTATGGAAAATAGACCCGAAGGTCTAGAATTTTGGAGACGTTATAAGTAAAAATGAGAGTTTGGATAATGTTTTATCTTATAATGTTTGAATAACATTAATGAGTGAATTGTTGATATTAAGGTACCAAGGCATGAGTATAATGAAATGAAGATCTTCAGATGATTGTAGTTATGATTCAAAGGAGATGAGTAATGAGTATCTAGTAAAAGTGAGTGAGAATTAGATATTATGAAAGCAAATAATGCTAAAAATGAGAATGGGCATAAGAGATTAAATTGGATAATATACCTAGTATTGTTATTGAGCATGCATTGTACACATTACATATACACATTTGTGCATAAAGGAATACTTATAATTGTGCAATTATTAATGTGTGTGCAATGTGTGTATTGCATAATTGGATGTATAGGATAAACGTCCCCATTCAGACGTTTCCAGATCATGGAAGCTAATGCTAATCTGGAGAGTACTGTGAGTTGACTTAGATGACCTTGCTTATTGATTATCCTGTTTGTATTATGTATTGAACAATTTTACAATGTGAACGTGATTGTTCTGATTTTTGGACATTGTATGCCCCTGGAGTTTGATAAATGTAAGAACATTGAAGTACTCCTTGTATGTAAATTTGATGAAATATGTGATGCATGACTTGATTGTTCAATACCAGACCTAGTTTCAAAGAAAATGTGAATATGCATATAAATGAAAAAGTGATTTTTAACTTAAATGTTGAATACTGGACTAAGGTTTGATGTTAAGTGAAAGTGAATAATTGATCATGTGATTGATTGAGAATATGAAAATATAATGCATTTCATTACATGAATGCATGAAACATAAAGGCTGTTGTGAATGAAGTAGCTACCGAAAAAGAGCTTAAAGCTCAAACTGTGATTAGAGCCGGTGGCTCAGTTGTGAATGTACCCAGTTCCACTAAGGGATATGGGACATTATTGGATACATCTCGGTATCTACTAAGGGATATGGGCTAGATAATAAGGCACTTAATCACAACAATAATAATAATTAAAAGTGAGTCTTATGTGCATTACATATAAAATCAATATGTATGATTTCATATTTTGAATGCTTTTTGAATGTGATTTATGCTTATGTAAATGTGAAATATATGTGACTCAATATGATGAATTGTTAAATTATCTGTGTTATGTGATTGAGTGAGCCATCGAGGATGGCCACTTACTGAGTTTGCAAAAACTCCCCCAAATTTTGCAATATTTTTCAGGCTCAAAAGAGTTACCCCGTTAGGTAAATAGGAGTATAACCACTGCATTCAAGTAAGAGATAGTGATCGGGATTAGTTCTGCATTTGTATTTATTTACTTTTGTTTACAATAACTTTCCAAATGGGAAATGTTTGTAAATGATTTTGTAACCCTTGTGAATGAAAAAGTTTATAAATAAAGTAGGCCCAATTGATTAATGATTTCTGCATACGCTTGTGCTATTTTTAAAAATTGTATTGAGTTTCAAGTCTTTGACTGTTCTAGCATGCCACCCTTATAGGGCAAGTTTTCGGGCATCACTCAAGATGTCGGGTACGTGTTTTGCGAAAGTGGGTTGCTACAACAAGTCTTGGGATATGCAAGGACTTCATGTGCCATCTCCAACCCGATCACCTCCACCCTCTCCATAAGCTTTCTAAACTCCCTCTTTTCTTTTTTTGTATTTATTTGTTTGTTATTTCTAATTCTTTTGTGATTATACATTGGTACTTGTTTTGTGCTATGATTTTGGCTCTGGTAAATGTGTTCTTTCTTTGTAGTTTATTAGGTTGTATGTTAGGTTAGGAGCTGTTGCTTTGAAATTCTATCATAGTAGTCAGAATAGGATTGAGTTATATGCTTAAAGATTGAATTAGGCCACTTGGATAGAAGGTGAACTATGCAGATTGGTTGAAGTAGTTCTTTACATAGGCTTACTCATAAATTGATATTTGAGTGATTAGGTGATGTGTATAAGCATGATGGATTTTCATTTGAGCCTAAGTGAGGAGTTGAGCCTATATGACTCTATTATATGGTTATATCATTTCTTTGATTGTGTTATACTCCTATAGGTAGTACACCTAGAACTTACCTTGAACCAATTTGAATCTACCAGATACATGCTAAATAGAAATGATTAAGGCCCTTGCGCTTTTAGCCTTTGACTTAAAGAACAACCTATGTCATTGTCCCTTGCAAACCCTTTTGAGCCTTTGATGTTTTTGTTTGTAAAAGTCCTTCATTTTAAACCTTAAACCCTATTAGCTTACCATATCACAAGTTTATTAGAGTGTTAAGGTGCATCAGTTTGGGATTTTTGTCAAAAATATTTTTTTTAGACACTTTGAGTAGCTTTCTTTGTCCCTTTACTTTTACATCACATTACATGCAGTTGATAATGTTAGCTTGTGTTTCTTGTTTTTTGTGAAAAAAAGGGAAAACATAAAAACAAAAAAAGGAAAAGGAAAAGGAAAAGAATGTCATATAGTAGCAACAAGAAGTGGGGAATAGTTAGTTATATCCATTTGAATGTCTCAAAAATCATTTTGTGTCCCTTTGCATACTTAGTACTCTATGAGTGCTTGTGATCAGCCCTTAAACCTCTTTGACATATCTTAAACCCTCGCCCCATTATAACCCTCAGCAAAGTCCTTTTGATCTACTTCTACATGTAATTACTAAGGAGAAGAATTGGCATATTTGCAAGCCTATGGTATTGTAATTTTCTATAGGGACAAGTAGACAAGTAGACAACATATGTTTAAGATATGTCAAAGAGGTTTAAGGGCTGATCACAAGCACTCCAATAACAAGTAGACAACATATGTTTTTCATAACCAATAACAAAAAAAATTTGAAACATCCAAAACTTCAAACTGTCTTTGCTTGAACTCCACAACATTCAAAACTCTATCTCCATATCATTTGTATTATTATCATCCTATAAGAAAATAAAATATGTTAATAAATAGAGCCAAATTATAAGTTAATTTAATATTTTAAGTA
>JANJEY010000008.1:49288224-49305806 GCA_024703695.1 Erythroxylum cataractarum
CGAAAGCGGAGTGACAGCTTAGGGTTTTGCAAGATTATGAGCACAAGGCTTCAGGATTACGATAATTAAGCAGTTGGATCACGGGATTCGACATCTAAGATGTCCAAACAAGTGTAATAAGTATGAGTTCCATGTAGTCGAGTCTCGGATCCAACAGTTAGGGTCCGGTCTCCGGGTCGGGTCCCGACATCTGTGGTATCAGAGCGATCGGGATCCGATTCTCGGGACCGGGGTCTAACAGTACCAAATTTCCAAAAACTAAAGGCAATTTAACATCATTTAATACAAAAATAATGACAAAAAGAGCTAAATATATCAAGAATATCAACCTATCATATTTCTAGCAGAATAAAGATTAACAACGAATTTTTGACTAAGAAATCTTTATTAAAGAGGTATAGCACTTGTGATAGCTAAACCGATTATCCTCAATTTTCGTTTTCTTTTTTTTTAATCGAATAATGTTTTTTTCTACATATATCGGACCTGGAAAAATTATAACATAAGAATTGGAAAAAAATTTCACAAACTAAGGGAGACAGCTTGCAAAAAATGGGAATGACAAAACAAAATAAAAAACAAGTGAAACGAAACGAAAACAAATAGAAGGAAGAACGCACAAACTTAAGGATAGTTAAACCTAATTTAGACCCAAGCTCTGATACCAAATGAAGTGAACCTCAAGGATGAACCTTGAAACCCAACAATCACACAATTGGAAGCAAAGAACCCAAGAAAGCTACAATCAACTTTAAGATAAAAAAATCTTGACCCGATGACTATAGAAGACAAGAACCAAAGGTATAGGATAGTTTTTGAATGCCACAAGATAATAATCTTGATAAGTTCATGAGTTCACAAAGGAACCATAAGAGAGATTAACCTCATTCCATCAATTATGAATTTTCTGCCCCTTGAACAATACAACGCTTGCCTTTATATAGATATTAAGGTAAGAAATCATCCTAATTGAATAATTTGACCAGAATCATTTTTTGATTAAACTTATTAAGGTAAGGTCTAATCATGTAAATAAATCACCCTAATTGAATGATTTGACCAGAATCATTATTTGATTGAGCTAATTAAGGTAAGATCTAATTAAGTTAAGAAATCACCCTAATTAAATGATTTGACAAGAATCATTATTTGATTGAGCTAATTAAGGTAAGAAATCATTCCTAGTTTGTTAGGACAACTTGCACACATTTTTGAGTGTCTACCACGAATCTTGGAATGCTTGGAACAAATCGGAATAATTTAGACACTCATTAGGCTTCTTAACTCAGCTTGGATTAGAATTATTGGGCCTTGAATACTTTCTAAGCTAATTAGAGCTTGTTTAGTCCATTTATCTTCAATTAGCCCATTTATAGCTTCCTTTATCTTCTTGGCTTCACCTCTTGTAACTGCACTTCCTTGATTGCACAATGACTCCTTTAGAGCTTTGCTTAGGTCAGCTTGGTTCTCATCATTCCCCCACTCTTTAGAAGGATTCGTCCTCGAATCGACACCTCATCTCTGCTCACACCTTTAGAAGTCATATTGAAGACCTGCAAAAGAATGTTAGAAATATCCTCGCAATACTCCCTTACGTGTTTCTATCAATTAGTGCCACTCAACCCTCATGTTTACACACTTTACATTTGGCATTTCGTTACAGTGTTGCTTACAAAAACTCTTGTCTTTTACCACTCTTAAAATTCCTATTTTAATTCTTTATAGAACTAAATAAACCAAGTCAAGGCAATTAACCTTACAACAATACAAAACTGGCTAGAATGTAATAAAAGAAACTAAAATAATGAAAAAGGATCATGAACAAATAGAAACTGTTGCAAAGGAATAAAAACATAACGTATTAAGGATAGCAATAAAGAAATTAAATCACAAGTGGTAATGAAAATAGGGGACTTAAAGAAACAACTTTAAAATATGATTTATAGTAGAATAAAGATTAACAATGAAATTTTGACTAAGAAATCCCTATTAAAGAGGTATAGTTTTCTTTTCTCTTTAATTGAATAACTTGTTTTTCCACATATTTCAAACCTGGAAAAATTATAACACAAGAATTGGAACAAAAATTGCATAAACTAAGGGAGAAAGCTTGCAGAAAATGGGAATGACAAAGCAAAACAAAAAACAAGTGAAACAAAACAAAAACAAATAAAAAGAAGAATGCACTAACTTAAGGATAACTAAACCTAATTTAGACCCAAGCTCTGATACCAAATGATGTGAACCTCAAGAATGAACCTTGAAACCCAACAATCCCACAATTGGAAGTAAGGAATAAAAGAAAGCTAAAAATAGGTTTAGGAGAAAAAAGACTTGCCCCTGATGTCTATAGAGGACATACACGAAAGGTATAGGATATGTTTTGAACGCCACAAGATAAATAATCCTGATAAGTTCGTGAGTTTACAAAGGAACCAAAAGAGAGATTAACCTCACTCCATCAATTATGAATTTTCTGCCCCTTGAGTAATACAACGCTTGCCTTTATATAGATATTAAGGTAAGAAATCATCCAAAATGAATAATTTGATCAGAATCATTATTTGATTGAGCTAATAAAGGTAACATCTAATTAAGTTAAGAAATCATCCTAATTGAATGATTTGACTAGAATCATTATTTGATTGAGCTGATTAAGGTAAGATCAAATTAAGTTAAGAAATCACCCTAATTGAATGATTTCACAAGAATCATTATTTGATTGAGCTAATTGAGGTAAGAAATCATTCCTAATTTATTAGGACAACTTGCACACATTCTTGAATGTCTACCAGGAATCTTGGAATACTTGGAACAAATTGGAATAATTTAAACACTTATAGGGCTTCTCAATTGAGCTTGGATTATATTTATTAGGCCTTGAATACTTTCTAAGCTAATTAAAGCTTGTTTTGTCCATTTATCTTCAATTATCTTACTTATAGCTTCCTTTATCTTCTTAGCTCCACCTCTTATAACTGCGCCTCCTTGACTGCTCAATGACTCCTTTAGAGCTTTGCTTAGGCCAGTTTGGTTCTCATCATTCCTCCACTCTTTAAAAGGATTCATCCTCGAATCGGTACCTCATCTTCGCTCACACCTTCAGAAGTCATACTGAAGACCTACAAAAGAATGTTAGAAATATCCTCTCAACACTCCCTTACGTGTTTCTCCCAATTAGTGCCACTCAACCCTCATGTTTGCACACTTTATATTTGCCTTATCATTACAATGTTGCTTACAAAAGCTCTTGTCTTTTACCACTCTTAAAATTCCCATTTTAATTCTTTATAACATTAAATAAACCAAATCAAGGCAATTAACCTTACTACAATTCAAAATTGGCTAGAATGTAACAAAAGAAGCTAAAATAATGGAAAAGGATCATGAACAAATAGAAGTTGCAAAGGAATAAGAACACAACATATTAGGGATAGCAACAAAGAAATTAAATCACAATGGTAATGAAAATAGGGGTTTAAAGAAATAAATTGAAAATATGATTTCTAGTAGAATAAAGATTTAAAACAAAATTTTGACTAAGAAATCCTTATTAAATAGGTATAACATGCGTAATAGCTAAACCGACTATCCTCAATCTTCGTTTTCTTTTCTTTTTGATCGTATAACATCTCTCTTTTGCATATATAAGACCTGGAAAAGTTATAACACAAGAATTGCAACAAAGATTGAACAAACAAAAGGAGAAAGCCCACAAAAGTGGGAACTACCAAGCAAATCAAAAAATAAGGGAAACAAAACAAAAAAAAATAGTAGGAAGAACACACTAACTTAAGGATAACTAAACTTGATTTTGACCTCTTCTTTGATACCCAATGTTGTGAACCTCAAGGATGAAGCTTGAAACCCAACAATCACACAATTGGAAGCAAGGAACCTAAGAAAGTTAAAAATAGCTTTAGGAGAAATAAAAACCTTGACCCGATGCCTATAGAAGACAGGAACCAAAGGTGTAGGATAGCTTTTGAACACCATAAGATAATAATCTTGATAAGTTCATGAGTTCACAAAGGAACCAAAATAGAGATTAGCCTCACTCCATTAATTATGAATTTTCTGCCCCTTGAACAATACAATGCTTGCCTTTTTATAGACATTAAGGTAAGAAATCATCCTAAATGAATAATTTGATCAGAATCATTATTTGATTAAGCTAATTAAGGTAAGATCTAATCAAGTTAAGAAATTACCCTAATTGAATGATTTAACTAGAATCATTATTTGATTAAACTGATTAAGGTAAGATCTAATTAAGTTACAAAATAACCCTAATTGAATGATTTGACAAGAATCATTATTTGATTAAGCCAATTAAGGTAAGAAATCATTCTTAATTTGTTAGGACAACTTGCACATGTTCTTTAATGTCTACCGCGAATCTTGGAATGCTTGGAACAAATTGGAATAATTTAGACACTCATCGGGCTTCTTAATTTAGCTTGGATTAGATTCATTTGGTCTTGAATACTTTCCAAGCTAATTAGAGCTTGGTTACTCCTTTTATCTTCAATTAGCCCATTTATAGCTTCCTTTATCTTCATGGCTCCACCTCTTGTAACTACACCTCCTTGAATGCTCAATGGCTCCTTTAGAGCTTTGCTTAGCTCAGCTTGGTTCTCATCATTCCCCCACTCTTTAGAAGGATTCGTCCTAGAATTGGTACCTCATCTCCACTCACACGTTTAGAAGTCATAATGAAGACCTGCAAAAGAATTTTAGAAATATCCTCTCAACATTCCTTTACGTGTTTCTCTCAATTAGTGCCACTCAACCCTCATGTTTACACAATTTATATTTTCCTCATCATTGCAATGTTGCTTACACAAACTCTTATCTATTACCACTCTTACAATTCCCATTTTAATTCCTTACATAACTAAATAAACCAAATCAAGGCAATTAACCTTGCAACAATTCAAAACTAGCTAGAATGTATTTAAAGAAAGTCAAATAATGAAAAAGGATCATGGACAACAAGAAACTATTGCAAAGGAATAAGAACACAACAAATTGAAGATAGGAACAAAGAAACTAAATGACAATGGTAAGGAAAATAGGGGGCTTAAAGAAACAACCTAAAAATATGATTTGTAGTAGAATAAAGATTAACAACAAAATTTTGACTGAAATCCTTATTAAAGAGGTATACCTCTTGTAATGGCTAAACCGACTATCCTCAATCTTCGTTTTCTTTTCTTTTTGATTGCCTAACATCTTTTTTTTTTGCATATATAAGACCTAGAAAAATTATAACACAATAATTGCAATAAAGATTGAACAAACGAAAGGAGAAAGCCCATAAAAAATGGGAACGACCAAGAAAAACAAAAAATTAGTGAAATGAAATGAAAAAAATATAAGGAAGAATGCACTAACTTAAGGATAACTAAACCTAATTTAGACCCAAGCTCTGATACCAAATGATGTGAACCTCAAGGATGAACCTTGAAACCCAATAATCACACAATTGGAAGAAAGGAACAAAAGAAAGCTAAAAGCAGGTTTAGGAGAATAAAGATATGACCTGATGTCTACAGAGGACATGCATGAAAGGTATAGGATAGGTTTCGAATGCCACAAGATAAATAATCTTGATAAGTTCATGAGTTCACAAAGGAACCAAAAGAGAGATTAACCTCACTCCATCAATTATGAATTTTCTGCCCCTTGAACAATACGACACTCGCCTTTATATAGACATTAAGGTAAGAAATCATCCTAAATGAATAATTTAATCAGAATCATTATTTGATTGAGCTTATTAAGGTCAGATCTAATTAAGTTAAGAAATCATCCTAATTGAAGGATTGGACCAGAATCATTATTTGATTGACCTAATTAAGATAAGATCTAATTAAGTTAAGAAATCACCCTAATTGAATGATTTGACAAGAATCATTATTTGATTGAGCTAATTAAGGTAAGAAATCATTCCTAATTTGTTAGGACAACTTGCACACATTCTTGAATGTCTACCAGGAATCTTGGAATGCTTGGAACAAATTGGAATAATTTAGACACTCATTAGGCTTCTTAACTTAGCTTGGATTAGAATTATTAGGCCTTGAATACTTTCCACGTTAATTAGAGTTTGTTTAGTCCATTTGTCTTCAATTAGCCCATTTATAGGTTCCTTTATCTTCTTGGCTTCACCTCTCGTAATTGCACCTCCTTGAATGCTCAATGGCTTCTTTAGAGATTTGCTTAGGCCAACTTGGTTCTCATCATATCCCACTTTTTAGAAAGATTCGTCCTCGAATCAGCACCTCATCTCCGCTCACACCTTTAGAAGTCATATTGAAGGCCTATAAAAGAAAGTTAGAAATATCCTCTCAACACTCCCTTATGTGTTTCTCTCAATTAGTGCCACTTAACCCTCATCTTTACACACTTTATATTTGCCTGGTCATTACAATGTTGCTTGCACAAACTCTTGCCTTTTACCACTATTAAATTTCCTTTGTTAGTTCTTATAAACATCACCGTAATATTATCCTAAAAATCTAATACATTAACACAGTATAATCCTAAAAATGTAATATCTGTTATCTTTCCATATAAACATGAATATCATGGAGTTCAATGACACCCGTGAGGTATTCGATTTTAATACAAAAACTGATAAAAATTTAACAGACCGAACATTCAGAATTAGAATCAAACAATTAAATTAACTCAATCAAAAAATCCAGACGACGATTGAAATTTTGGTATAACAGTTGATGGAAAAAAGTATAAAATAGTTGCATCTTATATTTCACAAGGGATAATAATAATCAATGAAATATTATCACAATATTATCCAAAAAAACATAATATATTAACCTGCAAGATGTTCACAGGTATAAATTTTAAATTTCACAAAGCGAACATTCAAAATCACAAATGAAATTCATAAAAATTTAATAAACAGAAAAAGTACAAAGAAGGGTAAGGAATAACTTACAGATGGTAGTAATCTCTTGTTTGTTGAAACAGGAAAGTTGAGTTGTGTGGAATATACAATTTTTATAGTTTGAAGATGGAGAATTGTGATCTTAGACGTTAGGCTATAAAATTTATGTTAGAGAAGAAAATATAAAGACAATGTTTGATTGATTTAGTAAAGAAATAATTATCATGTCATGTCTTTTAATTAGAAAGCAACTAATTATAAATAACGACATGATAGACTAATAGATTAATATGCCATTTAAAAAAAATTAATTTTCAACATCTCAATAAATATACTGTAATTTATTATAATTATTCAGTTAATAAATTTGTTTATTAACGATAATTTTTAGGATATTTAATTTTAATATATATAAGTGTCACGGGTGGATAATATATTATAACTAACCAATGAATTAAATATCATTTAATTAATGAATTAAATAAGTATTTTCAATTAATTAATTGATATTATTATTATTATTATCATTATTATTAATGAGGCTGTGAATTTTGACTTTTTAATTTTCTTATGAATCATGGAATAAATTTTGTAAAGTATTATTTGGTAATTAATGGACATTATTATTATTATTATTATTATTATTATTATTATTATTATTATTATTATTATTAACAGTCACAATCGTGCATATATATATATATACATAATATATCATAATTTAATTAATTATCATTTAATTAAAGAATTATTTTAATTAATTGATATTATTATTATTGTTATTGTTGTGAATTGTCATAGTTGTAAAGATTATTTTAATTAATTGATATTATTATTGTTGTTGTTGTGAATTGTCACAGTTGTGACTTGTTAAGCCACAATCGCGCATATGTACATATATAGTTAATAGATTATAGTTATCATAATTAATTAAATAATTATTATAATTAATTGATATTATTATTATCATCATTGTTATTATTAATAAGGTCGTGAATTGTCACGGCTGTGACTCGTTAATTCACAACCATGCATATGTACATATATACATAATATATTATAATTACTCAGTAAATAAATTTGTTTATTATTATTATTGTTATTATTAATGAGGTAGTAAATTGCCATTATAATAATAATTATTATTAATCACGGCTTTTAACTCACAATCGTGGATATGTACATATACATAACATATTATAATTTAATTAATTGTCATTTAATTATGAAGTAAATAATTAGTTTTTAATTAATTGGTATTATTATTATTATTACTATTGTTATTATTAATAATAAGCTTGTGAATTGTCAGGGCTATGACTTAATATGTACATATATAAATAATATACTATAATTAATCAGAAAATAAATTTGCTTATTATTATTGTTGCTCAAGTTATGGCAAAAAGAATGAAGGATGTTCAAAAGTATTATATATCTCTGCACGCTCAATGTCACGATCGTGTTTATGCACGGTCATGCAATTCCTGCTGATTCTTCATTGTCATGATTCTGCTTATGCACAACAGTGCTTTTTGGGTATCTCCTCACAGTCACGATCGATCGTGCAAATCGTCTAAGGGTTACTCTCTGGCATGATCGTGCAACTCCTGTGAGGCTCCCTCTTTGCCACGATCGTGATAGACGTTCTCTAGATTTTAGCAAAACAACATTTTCATCACTTCTTCCTCTTTTTCGCTTAATCAACTATTTCTAATCGATGTCTTTACTATTTCCTCTTCATTTTTACTTTCATTTTAGCTCAACTGATTCTAATACAAATCAAAATCTATGACTGATTTAATTTAAAATTAATCTAAAATTCAAGAAAATAATAACTTCTAATAGTTATCACGGTTGTGACTAATAGGCTATGACTTTTTAATAATAGTATCTTAAAAAAGATAAATGAAATTTTAAAACATATTAAATGAAACGAAATTTTAATATATATTAAAGGGCCGAATAACTTGAGAACATAAAACAATCTTATAACCACCAAATAATTATGTAATCATTTCAATAACCACGAAATTTGGATACCAAAACAAATATACGGAAAAAACGTTAAGCAGTTTTATAATAATATTAAAGATGGTTATTTTTTAACAGAAATAACTCTGAGAGGAATATAATTTGAAACTTAATGTATAATTAGTGAAGCAGTTTTATTTCTATAAAGGCATTCAAGAATTCACAATTATGTATGATGCAACTAACTTTTACATGGAAATAAAGATTTAACTTATTAATACGTCATAAATTCAAAAGTGGATCCAAACCATTAGAAATGAAATATTTGATTATTAGAATGTTACCAAACAATCAAAACAATCCCTAATTATCATAATTTTACTAAAAAAAGGAAAACTTGGATTTGATTTATTATAAGTTATTGTTCTTCAATTTGTAAGTTGGTTTATGAATTTGCTTAATTATGAATCATAATCAATGAATAATTTCTAAATCCTACTAATTAAGATGATTTTTAATAAATGACAAATTATGACTAAATTGATTGTATGAATACGCAGACGAAAATAATTGTTATGTTTTGCTAATTTTTTTTACTTATTTTGTGGCATAGTATAGAAAAGAAGGAAGCATTCCGGGCATATTAATATACATCATAAGTAATCATTGCTATTGATATCTTATAAAATATAAAATTTTCCATTATGTTAAACTTAATAATTGTTGTTTTGCTAATCTAAGAATAGGCAAATATAAATATGTATTCTTCTGGCAAAAAAAAGATTTCATCAGATATGCATTTCATCGTATCAAGAAAAAGATTTCATTATAGATAATAAAAATAAGTTGTACACTCTACAGAATTTAATTCTTATTCTAAAATCAATATGATACAGAAAAGTGAGGATGATTCAGACGAGATGGTATACTAGAAACCACATATTAGGGCTCCCAATACATATAAATGATCTCATTATAAGGGCTCCTATAAAATTTTTAATAAGGTAAAAAAGACTCTTTAGAGTTGCGAGGTCTATAAGTTTTCTTGGAAAATAAATACATAGCAGGTGATCCAAAAAAAGAGGGTTGTGGGGTTTGTGGTTTATCAATTTTAATTGGCTCAATAATACGTTGTGGAATGGGAGTAAATGGGAATAAACTTTTATTGGTAGCTGTTGCATAAGCATTAATATTTTGATAATGCATTCTACCAATGGGTGATGCAAAAGAAATAGATTTCATATTTAACAAATTAATGTCTGATGAGGTTAAAGAAGAATTAGTAGTGGACCTAGAAGTTGGTGCAATTAAAGTAAGATACCATGGTCTGTTTGAGTCAGAATATGGTGACGCTGTAAATGAAAACCTTGACAAGTGTAAGCCATCTTCAACTGTTGATCCTATAGAGGGTCTTTAGGAAATTATAGTGATTCTTCAATATCCAACAAAGATACGATCGTGGTGATGGTCGGAAATTCAACATATGATTGGATACCCTATAATAAAAATAAAATTTTGAATCATACATTAATACAAGACAACACATTACAAAAATAACAAGAATAATGTAAAAGGTATAAAATAAATGTGCTACTAATATGATGATTTATGTTTAAAAATATAAAAAGATAGCATCTTTCATAAAGACGTTAAAAGTTAGATAAAATAATCATAAAATTTGAAAAAAGTTACATATATGAACAAGACAAATACGTATCAATATTACCTTCCATAAATAAGAAAAAAAAATACGACGGGTCAATTACAAACACTTTGTAAAGTCTAGACGGATAATATTCACCAACAATTTTCAATGTTGATAAACATATATTCATGAAGGTTAAAGCAAACCTGAAAAAAAACCTAGAAAGGTAAAAAAAAATAAAAGTTATGGGGTAGTTTTATAAAAATTATTTTTAATAAAATAGTTATTATACTTTTGTATAGGTTATCACATGAGTTTTAAAAAGCAACATACTTGCATAAAAAAAGGATCACAAATTGTTCGCAGTTTTTCTGCATAATTGATACAACAACTTCCAAAGTAAAAGCATCGAAGCATGTGAACCTACAAAAATCAAAGCAAAAGATAATCTACAGAAATTATCAAATAAGAAGGATAAAAATTGGAAAAGATATACAATAAAAAATTATATATGCTCACTTACATTTTTCGTGAATGAAACTTCCGATAATCTTGTTTAAGGCAAAACATCTTCAACCAAGAACAGTAAAGAAAGAATAAAGCTTCTTAATGAGTTTAGAAGTAATAAATGTCAAAATAAAATTTAGAAAGAACATATGTAAATAATATTGATAATAAATTCCATCAGGTTTGAAAAATAAATAAGCAATTAGACGTAATTGATAGAATTTAAAAATTACCAAAACAGGTTTATAACTTTCATTATGACCAACTAAATAAACAAGCCCTTTTGTGAGTTCAGTGGAAAATTCATCTGCTCTTAATCTACATTTCAAAAGAATTTTGTTAAAACAGAAGAATACAAAGAAGCCGTATAAAAATTATCATGAAAATACCAATAATTATGCTTTATCGCCAAGAAAGGCAAGCCTTCAATTTTTTCAACTAATTTAACGTCGTTGTCGTTAGCTCTTAGGAACTATTCAGTACAATTCTTAGTACAAAATTTCTTCTGTTACCATGTAGAAAATAATGTTAAATGAAGAAATTATTTTGTGCAATATTCATATAACTTTGCTTCGTCTTACTTAAAAATACGAAATAGTAGAGAAAAAGAAGTATTTGACCTAGTTTTGTGATAGAAAAGTTTCCTTCATCAGACACTAAATAATAGATTTAATTTTCTGAACCTAATAGACAGTTTCTCTGTAACTCATTTTGAACAAATAGAACAAAAGGAAGCTAACTGTATTGGAATTGAATTAGAATCTAATGGAATTGTTGTGAACCAAATTTTAAATAAAAGGAAGGCTTCTTTAGAAAAATTTAAAACATATTAAATGTTTATTAAAGTAACATTAATTATTTGCATATTTCATTTCTAACAATTGAATAAACATCAATTATAACAATGTGTATTTAAATACCCGACTTATGAATCGAAAATATTGTCTGCATGAAATAGCCAGAAGTATGCGTCTTTAAATAGTTGTCATATCAATTGAAAATATTGACAGATATCTATGGATATCTATGGAAAGATTTTCTGCGATTCGAAGGCAAATTCTTCTAAAACGAGTACAATTAACGTATTTCCCTGAAAAATATAAATATGTTACGATTGTGACATGTTAAGTCATACCCGTGAAAGTGAATTAAGATGTCAGGCAAATTTTAAAAATGTTTTTTTAATCTTTCTCTACCAAATTTGTTGTAAGGAGGGCTTAACCTATATTTTTATTCAAAAGGGTAAGAGGAAACTCAACAGTTTGATTTACCAAACATGTTTTATGTCGCAGGTATGACATGTTGAGTAACACGTGTGACACCTTTTCATGGGAGTGACTTAACAACATATCACGCCCGTGAAAGATATAATTTGCTTGAGGATTTGCGACAAAGTGCAAACTGATTTTTTCAGATGTTTTCATTGCAAAATGATATTTGAGTAATAACCAAGTGACGAATTTTTTCTAATATAAGAAACTTTTAGTCCATATTCAATTTTAACTTCAAAAAATAAAATAAATGTGCAAATAATTAATCAATAAATAAACTTCTTTAATTAATTAAATAAACTTCTTTATTTAATTGTGTAATTCTTTTAAATTTAAATATAATTTAATCAATTTTCTATCCAATTAAGTTAAATTAATGGAATAATTAATACATTATTATTATTATTACTACTAATCACGGCTGCTAATTAAGTAGTACATTTGTACATACTATATTATATAGAATATAATAACTATCCAGTTTGATATGAATTAAAACAAATTAATAAATGTTTAAAAATGTTTTAAACAAGATAGCATAGTTCCATATTCTACAACTAAAACTCAAAGGTTAATGTCGATAAAGAAATTAGTGGTGGAAGTATTATCCTAGACAAGATCCTAAAATCATCATCACCCAATCCGAAATCCCGCAATGAAGCAGGGTCTGGGGAGGTCTGATAGTACGCAGCCTTATCCCTACATAGTAGAGAGGCTATTTTCGATAGACCCATACACAAATGAGACAATATAAGAATGATGCAAGTTACAGAGAAAAGTAAAAACTAGCACGAAAATTTCTATGTAACTAAAATTACAATAAAGACATAAATAAATGAAAATACAAGTAATAGGGAAATACCTGATGGAGTCTAGATCTGCGCGTACCTGATAGGCTATAAAGTCCAACCCTTCTTGTCTCTAAATAAGTAGGGAGACCTTCCTCAGAGAACCTGACAGAATGACATCCTATTGTCCCCCCACACCTGTCCTGTGAAGCCAAGTTTAATGCTTGTAAGCTTTGTCCAATACTTACCCTTATAAAGGGAAGAGAGGGCATTGGGTATGACTTCCTACATGCTAATCTGTGCATCGTGAAACATCATCACCTAATAACCATTGTACTGTTTTGGCTAACTTTAAAGGTTAATCATTTACCATTATCTGATCACGCCAAACTTTTCTATTACTAGCTACTACATCATTAAGGGCCAACTCTGACATATCCTCCTTTATCACTTCCTGCCAGTTCTTGTAAGGCCTCCCTCTTCTCCTCTTATACTCACTAAATGTTATTCCCTCATAGCTTCGTATCGGAGCATCAGAGAGCCTCCTATGCACATGCCCATACCACCTAAGCCTAGTCTCTTTTAACTTGTCAGCAAAGCAAGCTACCTGTAGTCTATCTCTCACCACTCAGTTTCGAACCTAATATCTCCTAGTAATGTCACACATCCACCGACGCATACGCATTTCTGCTACCAACAACTGTCTTATATGCCTACGTTTGGCAGGCCAACACTCTACTCGATATAACATGGTTAGACAAATCACCGTTTTATAAAACTTCCCCTTGAGTTTTAAAGGAATCTTTATGTCACATAAAACCCCTGATGCACTTCTCTATTTGGCCCATCGTGATCTAATACAATGTACTATATCGACATCGATATTACCATTACTCTGAATGACAGACTCGAGATTTTTAAAACTCGTCCTCTGTGATATGATGTCGGTACTAGTTGCTATCGCCACCTCATGTACCATCTGGTTTTCCAAAAAGTTACATTCTAAATACTCCATATGAGACCTGCTCATTTTAAAATCTTTCGATTCTAACGTATCTCTCCAGCTTTTTAACTTAGAATTGACCCCCTCCTTGGTCTCATACACTAGGACAATATTATTTGCAAATAACATACACCAAGGTACCTCTCCTTAAATATGTTTGGTAATTTCATCTAACACTAATGTGAACAACAATGGACTTAACACAGATCCTTGGAGGAGTCCAACACTAATAGAAAACGCTTCTGTGTCACCTCATATCGTCCTTATACTAGTCAATGCTCCTTCGTACATATCCCTAATTACTTTAATATAGGTAATAGGAATGCCCTTAGCCTCTAGAAACCTCCATAAGAGGTCTTTAGGAACCCTGTCATACGCCTTCTCCAAATCAATAAAAACTATATGCAAATCTCATTTTTGCTCCCTGTAGCATTCCATGAGTCTACTAAGTAGATATATCACTTCTTTCATGGAACTACCAGGCATAAATCCAAATTGGTTGGCCGATACAAAAGCAACTCTCCGTATTCTCTTTTCAATTACCTTCTCCCACAACTTCATGGTATGAATTAATAGTTTGACATAATTTCAGCCTTCAAATAAAAATAAGCAAAGTTAACAATAGCAACAAATTTTCCCTAATTTGTTGCAGCTGATTTTCTGACCATAGATAGCGGATTTTCTAATCATAGACATATCATCTTATCATATAGATATCATCTTGACACCGTTGGTTATGGGAGCACTAGGATAAGGAACATGAAATAGACCACATGAAGAAATATGAGCTTTAAACCATTGTCCACTTGCCAGCAAAAATGAGCTAAAGTCATGATACTGATAAATAGAAAGCATCAAACATGCCCATCCTAAAAAAGAGCTAATCTAAATAAAGGATACATTTTTTATTAAAAATATATGAAGAAAAGAGCAATCTTTGATTAAATTCCAAAATATAAACATCTTTAATCTAACAAAAGAAAAGGAGAATAAATCTGTATACTTAACAATGACATAAATTTTGGTCAACTACTTGTAGCATATATATGGATGCCTTCTCCCAAACAAATCCAACATTATTAAGAGTAAAGGTGTAACAATAAAACAAATGTAGATATATGGGAAAGAAATTATTTCCAAATTTAAACCTAGTTTAAATTGATTTAGTCTAATAAACTATATTTAACCCTAATATTTGTGATTAATTCAATGGTAAAAAATATTTACATCCAATTTCAATCAAAATGGAGTATTAGTTTAAACCCAATTAATCCAAAATGCAACATATTAATTTTAAATCTAATCAACGAATCTACATCGCTATTGGTATATTTTGATACAGTAGACTATTTACAGCGGTGATATAATATGAATTGGGAAAACAAAAGGATTAAACCTACTCATAGCAGTTATAAGATTATGGGAATAAGTCGTAGACATTACAATCAGGGAAAAAACCAATTACATGCCATTATGCTATATTTAAGTCCATAATATACGAACCTCATCTTACTGATGAGTTGACATCCACATTTCTATATTTGCACTCCTCCCAAACTTGTCATCTATACCATTAAAGAATAGGATAGATTAGGTTCAAGCATACAAATTTAGAAAATTAGATTGAAATCCAATTCACATTCCAAAAATGAGTATAATAGTGTAGCTGCTATATCCTTTTGAAGCAAAGCAGAAAGCTACAAATTGGAAAGAGTTCTAAATATAAGGTCCTACAGGCACCAAGGTAGCACTAAAGGTGTAAGTGATCTAGAAGGGGGGTTGAATAGATCTTTAAAGCTTTTTGTAAAATTCTACAATAAAATCAAAAGTTAATTCACACAAAAACAATTTAAACAAGTTTAAATGTAAAGAGTAGGGAAGAAGAGCAAACACTGTTTTTATAGAGGTTCGATACTAAGACCTACGTCCTCTACCTAAGCTCCCACTTAGGATTTGACAAATCACTTTACTACACACTTCTTAGTTTAGTGTGAACTCTTACAACACCACTTGATTTCCGGCTCAAGTTACCTTTACAACCGATTTGTTTTCTGGCACAAATCCTACCAACACCACTTGATTTCTGGCTCAAGCTACCTTTACAATTGATTTGTCTTCCGACACAAATCCTACCTTTACAACCGATTTGTTTTTTGGCACAAATCCTACCTCCCAAGTGATTCTCCTCTAATCACTCAACTCACAATAATCACAATGATAGAAAATCGAAATGCTAACTCTCAGTACATATGAATGGAATTAAGACCAAGCTAAGAGTAGAATGAGAGCCAATTGATAGAACTATATTAGTATGCTTTGATTTGGATACTCCTCTATCAATCCCTTGATGTTTCTCCTTTTATTTGCAGACTCTAAGATGATTGTAACCGTTTGAGAAGTCTACTAGCCGTTGCTGATTGTTCATAGACGTTGCTAAATTATTTCCTTTCCATTTCTAAATGATTCGGCTAAAGTTTAGTCAGCTTCACTTGATAGTCGGCTAGTCGAGCTGTTATAGTCGACTAGTACCTTATAGTCAGCTACCTGATAGTCGACTAGTCGAGGTGTTATAGTCGACTAGTATTAACATTTTGCACTGCAGGCTTCAACTTCGCTCTTCGATCAGTCGACTAGTTCCATGGTAGTTGACTAGTGTTCCTATTCAATTGATTTGTAGTCGACTTGTAACATATTAGTCGACTTATTTCAACCCCCATCTGATGATCTTTAATTTATTAGTCGACTTATGAAATACTGGTCGACTTGTTAATTTATTAGTCGACTTGTTGCTGACTCTGCCATGTTGAAAAATATTTCCTTATTGATTTCACCATGATTTATCAGCTAACTTGATTCATTTCAACCCACAATACCTGAAATAATTTCTTAACCAATTCTATAAAATTTATTATTATCAAAACATAAGTGGGATTTAATTTGTCAACCACCATTGGTCCAACAAAATCATACTAAGATCACCTTTTTCTACTTCATTTACTCCTCATTCTCAACTCCATTTCAAATCAATATCATACAAAAAAAATTTATAGTCCATGACTAATCATGAACACCAATGACAGAACATACACCCATATACATATTCTTCATCAACTTATTACACAAATTTAAATTCATTTTTTCTTTCATTCTACTTCTGACTTCCACCTTAATTCTTTCCATTTCGAAATCTCTTATCCATTGAAAACACCCAGGCAAATTATGAATCTATTTATACTTCTCATTCTCTACCTTACTCTTATCTATCATTTCTTGGTTTAAGATTTTTCATTCACTCATGACTACTTGCCAAAATTTTTCCTTCAAATAGTTCTAACTTCTAAGAAACATTCAGGGTCCAACAATAATAATTCATTTGAAGACGAGTAAAATTTTCTAGAGTGTGTATTATAGTAAAATATGGCCAAAATCTCCCTTATATAATTCCACTTATGAGGATGGATTTTTGAGCAAGTTTTAT
>JANJEY010000008.1:49341285-49353194 GCA_024703695.1 Erythroxylum cataractarum
TGAATTGTTCAAAAATCAAGCATTTCAAGATAATGACTTTTACATGCTCAATTACTATGATTTCAAAGTATATCACGGCAATGAGTTATCTTTTGAATAGTTTTGCTTATTTCTATATTATAAATGTGTTCCCACGAGCTTTATAGCTCACCCCATTTTCACTCTCCCCATTCAGGTGACGAGCAAGAGACTGAGTGGTCAAGGGTTATGGCATCACTCCAAATTATTATATTTAAGTATTTTCTAGTTGTACTTTTGAAAGTCAAGGCCTTAGTTACATTTCAAGTATTATTAGTTCAAGGGTATTTTGTATTTTTGGCTCTTGAACTCAAAAATTGTAATTTGGTTTGAAATATTATTAAAGCTTTGTAAAACTTATCTTTTGGATATTAATGAGATACGAAGTTTATTTTTTGCAATGAATCATTTAGAAGTTGCTTGAGTACATGTTGTTAAGTTTTGGGATGGGTTGTTTTAATAAAATGAGAGAAAGTCTCAGGTTTTGTGCTTCCAAGGGATTTCCTTTCTTCTTTAAATTTACATGTTTCAATGCCAAGGCCTCCCCTTATGTACCAAGCACCGCGCTTTCATGTCCGATGTTGGGCTCCGAAAACGGGGTCTAACATAAATCATCAATCCTAGGTAACAAGTACTTATTATTTATTGTCACCTGATTCAGCTGCCTATAATCGATACATAACCTCAAAGTTCCATCTTTCTTCTTTACAAACAATACTGGAGCTCCCTAAGGTGAACATTGGGTCTAATAAAACCCTTTTCCAACAACTCCTGCAATTGTGCCTTCAAGTCCTTTAGTTCCTTAGGTGTCATCCAATACAGAGGAATGGATATAGGAGCAGCACCCGGAACTAAGTCAATAGTAAACTCCATCTCCCGATCTAGAGGTGAACCACATAGCTGGGTGGGAAACACATGCAGAAATTCCCAGACCATAAGAATTTCTTGCACATTTTGCTCAGCTCCAGTATCAATGACGTGGGCCAGATAAGTCTAACATCCTCCTTGCATCAACCTCAATGCACTCACAAATGATATCAACCTGGCTAACACTGCTTAACTAATTCCTCTGAATACAACCCTCGGCTGACCAGGAGATTCTAGTTTTACCTCCTTGGTGTAGCAATCCATGACAACCCTATAAGTAGTGAGCCAATCCATGCCTAAGATAATGTCTATCTCTCTCAGCTGCAGCATAATAAGGTCTGCCTCTAATATTGCTTGGTTAATCCGAATCAAGCATCTTTTGCAGGCTTCTCCTACCACTGTAGTACTACCTATTGGTGTACTAATCTCTAATCCATACTTTAACTGTTCTCTATCACAATGTAGCCTAGATGCCAGATGCGACGTGATAAAAGAATGTGTAGATCCTGGATCTAGCAATGCAAATGTTGCATACACATAAATAAATAGTGCACCTGCAACGACATTCGAAGAGTCTTGGGCCTCCTGCTTGGTCATATTATAGACTCTAGTTTGGGACAGGGTTGACTGCTTTGTACCTCAGTCCTAACAGAAGGGCTCCCAGAACTTACTCTACCTTTGCCACGGCTCCTTTGTCCAGACCCTCTACCTCAACTCTGCTAGACTGTAGCATCACTCCCAGATCCCCCACTTATACTAGACTGAGCTCCCAAAGTAGTAAGACAATATCTAATCTAGTGGTTAAAAGAGTTACACCTAAGGCAAGCTTCAGACAGTTTCTAGCACTCTCCACCGTGCCTCTTCTCATAATACTCACATGGAGGCCACTGACTCTACAATGTACCTCTTCCACTGCCTGATTGTACAAAACTACTCCTCAGCCTGAATCCTGACTGCCCTGATCTAGTTAGTAGTCTGAAAGCTCTGTTCTAGTGCTCACTGAATCTTCCGCCAGAACCACTTTGACCCTCACTAGACCTCTTCATTCTGGACCTTTTCCCAATCTCTACTTGTCTATCTCTCAGTAGCTACTCAATTCTGATTAAAGCAGCTCTCAACTCAGTGAAACTACGTAGGTCTGAAAGCTCGAACCTTGTTCTGATCTCCATGTTGAGTCCATCCTCAAACCTCCTACACTTTTCTTCTTCTATAAGGATCAAAGCAATAGCATAACCCATCAACTCGTTGAACCAAATTTTATATTCTGCCACCAACATCTTGCCCTACTTCAACTCCAGGAACTCCTTCATCTTTCGGTCCAAGTAAATCTTGGGCATATAGTTTTCCCTGAGGGTCCTCAAAAAGTCTTCCCATTTCAGGTGGCAAGGCCTGGTGGTACTGCCTGGGACAATCTTCCACTACTAATAAATCGGGCCCTGTAGTAAGGACACTGCGTAATTGAACCTCTTGTCTAGCTCACAGTCCATTTAATCAAAAATTCTCTCCGTCCTTTCCAACCATCCTTTAGCCTCAACAGGGTCTATGCTGCCATAGAAATTCACAACCCCATGCTTCAGTAGCTTATCATACCTCCTCTCCCTTCTCTCGGGCACTCTCGGAAGCATCTCCTCGTATCGAGGTACTTAGGACTCCCTCCTAGCTCGTATCAATCCTAGGTTAGCTAGTTCCCCCACTTGCTCGCCTATGGCAGATGACCTATAATAAACAATAACTTAAATCATCATCTGCACTTTTCATGATATTTCATGCTAAACATTTCTAGATATCCCTATGGATGTCAAACCATGTTCTGATATCACCAATTATAGCGCCCCCATATCCTAGGGTACATATCGGGACACCCTGTGGACATTCCAATATATAACCTATGATAATGGCGTGCTACGTTCAATCATAACATTCACTTAACATGGCATCTGTACCTTTATTCTCTATAAACATCATAAAGAAGTTCACAACATTTTAAAACCAAATTTTCCTCATTTCATGTATCTTTCAACATCCATACCAATACAGCATCATTACCTAATACAAAAATGTGCTACATAAAAGAGGAAAATACACAAAATGTATCTAATCTGTCTATATCCAGCTAACTGACCTTTGAGTCATTCCTTCTTATTCCCAAAAACAAAAGTCTACACTGCTTGTAGTGTACCTCAGTAACTGATATCGTCTCTTGGTCCTGAAAAATCAACGTTGCAATTTTGATGAGTTTTGTGAACTTAATGAGGTAACCATCGTCGATGGTTCACTCAATTCATGCATCACATCAATATATATAACATATATTTCACAACCTTGCTTAATTCATCACATAACACATTCTCACCCAAAAGTAGACAATTTTGCATTTCAATCAATCTAACATGCTTACTAAAATGCATATGAAATGTTTATATGACTCTTTTCCGATTATTATTTCGTTGTGACTGAGTGCTTAAACTATCCCATATCTATTGTGAATACCGAGCTCATTTATACTATCCCTTATCTATCGGGGATACAAGGCTCATTTGACACAGTGAGCCTTTAGCTCTTAATCACATTTGGAGCTTTAAGCTCGTTTTCGGCGGCTACTTAAGTCACAACTCTCATTATCTGATCATGAATTCATGTATGGAATGCATCTCTCATAATCAATCGTGTCATGAACCATTTAGTTCGTCACATTCACATACTAGTAGCACTTCCATATCTCATTTACATATCACAATCATCGGACCTTCATTGTCCGGAATCAACACAACCAAATCACATTCATTAAATAATTCAAACAAAATAAAAAACAAACAATCAATCGAGAGAAATCGTCTAAGTTACTCACAAGTCATTCGCAAAGCTAATGCTTGAAAGTTTCAGAAACGTCTGGAGGTTGACGTTCTAGTTGCTCCTCTATATCATACAATAAACACATATCACAAATTGGCACAATTGTAAGTGTTTTATAATGCACATGTAAGTATATAAAATATGCACAATGCATGTTCATGAAAATCCTGGGTAATTTTCATTATTCTGATCACATAAACATTCGTATTTCCAACCCACATAAGTACCATGTATACTTATGGTCTATACCTCAATAAAAATCATTAGAATCCTAATTCATAACTCATTTGATCAAAATCTAGATTTTTCCTGAAATACATCTTCGGGTCTACAGTGCATGATCAATTGTACAATGAAAATGAAGAAATCTAGGAGCACTTTCTATTTGATAATTTCCTCCTATCTCTTAAATTTTTAATGACACCAAAATCATTCAATTTAGTTCAGTATTGTGAAATTTGTACTCTAAATATTTTCGAACAGCTTTTGTTCTAAGACAATACCATATACTCAACTTCCACCCAGAAATTGAAATTTTTGGAGCCCAATTTAGAATTTTATTTTATCAGATAATTTGTAGGCTATTTCTCTAGTTTACTATAAAAAAACATACCATTGGAATAAATACAGAACAAGATATTCCCAACATACCGAAACATGTTTAGTGCAAAGAAAAGTTTGTCATGGCGAAGCCAAAAGTTCGCCGCAGCAAACTCCTCCCGTCAGGAATTCTCGCAAAAATTTTGCAAGTTTGCTGCAGTGAAACCTAAAGTTGGCCACAACAATCTTTACCTGAAAGAAATCCTAGCTAAATCCTAGTTTGCCGTGGCAAAGCAAGGAATCTGTCACGGCGAACTTTCATAGACACATACCCAATTTTTCAAATTCAAGTCAGATTTTGAGACTCTTCTAGATAGAATTTGAATTCGATTTTTTCATTAAAAATATAGCTATATGTCTCTATTGTAATCCAAATTAATAATCATCTCATTTGGATAACTAGAGAAAAGTTATGCCTAAAATCTTGAAGCATACTTAGTGAATTTTTTCCAGTCAATCATCCTCAAACTTTCTAGATTTCACACCTAACATAACTTGTACAAAGATCACCATTTTCTACTTTTTTTACTCCTCATTCTCAACTCTATTTCATCTCAATAACATTCACCAACAAAGCATGATCTAAATTTGATCATTAACCCAAAAACAAGATATGTTCATGTACCTATTCGTCAACCTCCAATTCTCATTGAAACATCCTTTTCACATATCAAGCAATTGAGGAACCGAGTCATTATATTGGTAAAAGTCATATGAAAGCCACGTGGGAAACAGAGAAGCACATGAGGAGACAATATCCCTACCTATTCGAGTGATCAGGTAAGAATTTCAAAGAAAAAATTTCATTTAAAGAGGGGAACATCCTGTTACCCATGTTGCGGCTATAATAAAATATATGAGAGATGGTTGAGAAATTAGAAAACACATTTCAGGCTATGCACATACACGTGAATATTGAATCTTTGCACATAAAAATAACTGTGCATGCATTCATTGATAATTTCTGGGTATAATTGTTTCTAAATGTGAGTTTTATTGAGAATTATAGTTGTATATGTTGAAAATTGATTTGAGGAGTGTATATTTTGATTTAGAATTTTTTGTCAATTGTAGGAAAAATTTCTAAAAATTGGGTAATTTTTTAACTAGGAAAATTGTCAATTGGCAAAATAATTGTTAAGTGGTAATAGAAATCACTGTCCAGTGGCAATGAAAATTTTGATAAATGACTTTAGGATTTATTGACAAGTTTCATTGAAAATTGGGGGACAATTGGAGTAGAAATTGAAATTGATGGGACTAGTTAAATGAAAGAACCCAATCTAATGCTTTAGAAATAGGGCATGACTTATCACTTACCCCACGATGTCTTAAGTTTTTATTAATTTCAATTGAAAGACCCCCTCCCCCTTTTTGGTTTGCTCTCTCACTATGCTTCTCTCTTAAAAGGGGTATTGGTGTTTTATTTGGTTTCCTCCCCCATTTTCATAGCTTCTCTTCTCTTATTCATGAGATTTGATTCTTCAAATCTCCATTAACATTAAAACCAACCCTCTCATCTTCCATTTGCTACTCTTTCACCTTGCTTTCTTTTTCATTCACACCAAAAACCCAAACCTTCCAACCTCAAGATGATGATAAACATGGGTTGTATTTGAAGTTAGGTATTTTTTATTTTCTTGACGAGTTTTAAGACTTGGTAGCTAAATCAAGTAAGGCATGTTTTAATTTTATGGGCAATGTTAAATGGAGCATTTATGATGATAGTTAGAGGTTAATGACATGAAATGGTGTTTTTAGTATATGGGTGTCATGAATGGTAAAGAGTGTGTAAATTTCTCGCCTTTATTGATGAGTAATGATTTATAGAGATGTTTTAGAGTTTGAATGATCATGAAAATAAGTTTTGTATAGGTTAGAACATGGGTGAGGAAATGAACATATATATGTATATATTGATGTTTTGTTTCATATAAACGCTAAATAATGGGTTAGGAGTTGTTTTATGGATGATTGATGTTGTATATGATGAGTAAGGAACTATAAGTTATGCTACATATATTTTTAAGATGGATTGGTTGTGAAAAAGATGCTTTTTAAGTAAACCATCGATGATGGTTACCTCATTGAGTTTGCAAAACTCATCAACATTGCAACATTGAGGTTTCAAGACCGAGAGATAATGTTGGACCCCGTTTCTAGAGTCCAACAATCGCTTCTAATACCAAACAATGCTGGCATCCAAGTCACGGTACCTATTACGAGGCTCTGATTTCCTAAAAATTTCAAACTTTAGAAAATTTAGCTTCAGCAGTGGCAGGTTCGTCACGGAGAAAGTTTGGCTTTGCCGCGGCGAAGTCTCCTCTTGTAGTTCACCATGGCGAAAGTCTTTGCATCACCGCGGTGAAGTCACTAAATTTAGCGTAGAAATCCTTTGGGAAAGGATCACCGCGGCGTACTCTGGGTCTCGCCGTGGCGAAACCTTCGGACAAAACCCAGACTACCAACATATAACACAAAACGTACATACATTTACATAATTCTTTCAACATAACCCTTTTTAACAAAGAAATTAACTATGGCAAAATACAAACGAAACTTCTTCAATTCATCATTTCATTATTAAAGCAAAAGAGTTTGAATAACTTTATTTACATATTAAAAAACGCACTATTGGCTGATTACATAATACAAAATACACATGATACAATTGAATGCTTATGCTTAATATGATTCTAAATACCAAAGTTTCTGAACTAACTTAAATAATAAATGTAGCTATCTCAGAGTTGCCAAAAGCCTTGCAAGGTTCACAATTCTCTTGTTCTGCTTTTTCTTCACCTGTGGAGTGAGAGGTAATGGGGTGAGCTATAAAACTCAATGGCTTATAAACTTATAGCCATTGGCAATGAGCCATACAATTCAACATATACATATATATTCATTTATATACATCTTTAATTCATTTTAGCTAGCAAGTCAACCATCCACAAATTCTAACTCAAATATTCACAGACAGGGATGCTATCACTTAAAACATACCATGTACATTTAAGCATCAAAATATAACATTCAATTATGTATCATACTCGACAATTCAGAGATGCAATGCATAAACAAATAGCTCGAGGGCTCCATGGAAACAGAATGGAGAAACCGAAATTTATACCATGAACAGAATGAGTCTATTTTTTGGGGCTTATATGCCACAAGTGGGCAGCAGGGAGAAGGCTCTTATCAATGTGCACGTGACGAATAGAATGGTTCCACTCTCGCCCAAATAGAAGCACATAATCATTTTATCATATGCTCATACTTTCATGCTTTTCTATCCTTTCCTTCATACAAAATGCCATGACATGTTTCAATGGAATAACTTGATCATAATACATTTTCAACAATCACAAAAATTCATTATCAAACAACATACAATAAACATGCATTCAAATCAAGCACTTTATCATATATTCACCCATAAGACAAACTTGCCCATATTACACAATAACCATAAATATATTACCCAACTAATTTTGCTTGACAATCCAAGCTCAATGTTGTCTTTCCTTTTGATCTCGGATAGGCTTGCTTGGTTTCCTATAACAAACCAAGTTCTCATTTAAAGGAAATTCATAAGGCTTCAATAATCAAAAATGCTAAAATTGAACTATAACCCCTTAAAATCCCATACTTTCGGGTCCATTTTCCATGATCTTTATGATCAGGTAAATGAAGAAATTTGACAACAATTCATTCTAGAAACATATTCCCCATTGTTATCCTTAGAGGCTGAATTTTCTTCACACAACTTGTAGCCTTATGTCTCTAGTTTACTCCAAACTAAAAATCACTCTATTTGGATAACTATACAAAAAGTTATGTTCAAAATATCAAAATATGTTCGGTGCTGGAAAGTTCACCGCGGCGAACTTTTCCATGGAGGAAAAATTCACCCGAAAAACACCAGTTCGTCGCAGCAAACCCCTGAGTTAGCCCCGGCGAACATCACAGAGGCAATGCAGTACATTTCATTTTCTAGATTTTTCTTCCCACCTCTCACTAATAACCCATCTTAAACATAAACCATTCCTTTTACTTCATTTCAACCCAAAATCATTCATAAATACATCAAAATCTATCTTTGATCATTAACCCTAAAAAATTAAAACATTTTCATCAACAACTTAGTACACACATTCAACTTCATTTTCACTTTTAACTATCATTAAACATGCTTCTTTCATCTAATCAAAAAGAAGATGATTATACTTACATGTTTATCCAAGGTTTCTTCAATCACCATGAAACCCTAGCTATGGAATCCCTAAAAATCAAAATGATTCTTTAGTTCTTCCTTTCTTCCCACACAAACCCTACACAAATCCATTGCTCTAAACCCTTTTCTAAGAAAGAAAGAAAGAAGGAAAGATGATTACCTTAACAAATCCTCTTCCTTCTTCTTCCTTCCGTATTTTCTTCCTCTCCCTTTCTTTCTTATTTTCGTTTCTTTCTTCTCTCAAATGCAAGACACTTCTTCTTCTTCTTCTTTTTATACTCTTAATGAATGTTAATGTCCATTTTGCCCTTCTTTTCATGCCTTATGTCTTGTACCCTTAAGTGAACTTCCAATAATGCCCTTCATACATTCTTATAACATTAATACTTTAATTCAATTAACGTATATCATAAAATCCTACTAACCTTGTCATAACAAATTAACTCCAAAAATTAATCTATCAGCACCTTAAAATCTTTTTAAATCATACTTAACTAGAGAAAAATTTTCCAGGGCCAACAGATAATATTAGCTACTGAGGGACGCTACAAGCAGTGTAGACCTTTACTTTTGGGGACAAGAAAGATTAGTTCAAAGATCGGT
Source organism: Erythroxylum cataractarum (assembly GCA_024703695.1). NCBI lineage: Eukaryota > Viridiplantae > Streptophyta > Magnoliopsida > Malpighiales > Erythroxylaceae > Erythroxylum > Erythroxylum cataractarum. Next base: position 49,350,461 of record JANJEY010000008.1, read on the forward strand.
CAGCTGGATATGGACAACTTAGATACATTTTGTGTATTTTCCTTTTTCAAGTATCATATTTTTGTATTAGGTAATAATCTGTATTGGTATGGATGTTGAAAGATACATTGCAGATATTTGATTTTTATGAAATAAAATGGGAAAATTTTGGTTTTAAAATGTTGCGACCTTCTTGATGATGTTTATAGAGAGTAAAAGTAGATAATGCCATGTTAAATGAATGTTATACTTGAACGTAACGTTGAAGTGAATCACACGTTAATACAGCACTTAGAAACGATATTGGAATGCACGAGAAGGGGGGGTTGAATTGTGTATTCCCATTTTTATAAATCTTTTCAGAACTATTGTTTAGAATAAAAATTCTTTACAGAATTTTTTATAGATTCTGATTAATCAAACTTTTCAATTCTGTGAATATAAAAAGTAAGTAATAAAAAGATTTGAAACAAAATAGAGATAGAGAGTAAGAGTGGTAGACACGAAGATTTATCCTGGTTCACCCCAAACCGTGGGCTACGTCCAGTCCTCAGAGTTTCTTCTGAGATTTCACTATCTCTTCAATCGTTACAAGTATTCTTTCACGAGCCTCTTCAGGTCTCTACAACCAGTATTCTTTCACACTTAGCCTCTGCAGGCTATCTGTATAACTTTTCTTCTCGAAAATATTTGAACACTTGTTACAGAAAAATAGCACTCAGCTAAATCACTTTTTCTCACGTAGTGATTTTTCTCACTATTTCGTATAAGTATCTGTAAGCTCTTTGTGAAACTGTTTTGTGTAACTTTTCGTAACTTTCAGTAACTTTGCAATCTTGGACTTCGACTTGTATTTATAGCCTTCGTCTCCAATGCTTATTGATTCTTGAATCTTGAATCTTGAATCTTTAAAGAAACGGTTAATCAGTTGAGTTCTGTAACTAACTTGAACTAACTCTTGCGTCTGTTTCTTTTCAGCATCTTCGTCTGCTTTTGTATTTACGTCTGCGTCTGCGTATGTGTCTGCTTTGCATTTGCGTCTGCGTCTGCTTTGCATTTGCGTCTGCGTCTGCTTTGCATTTATGTCTGTGTCTACTTTGCATTTGCGTCTGTGTCTGCTTTGCATTTGCGTTTGCGTCTGCTTTGCATTTGCTTTGCATTTGCGTCTGCGTCTGCTTTGCATTTGCGTCTGTGTCTGCTTTGCATTTGTGTCTGTGTCTGCTTTGCATTTGCGTCTGTGTCTGCTTTGCATTTGCGTCTGCTTCTGCGTCTGCTTTGCATTTGCGTCTGCGTCTGTCTTCATCTGTTTCTGACTTCATCTGTTTTGTTTTTCTTTGTATTTGAATTCTTTTTATTATACATCAAAATCAATTTTAAGTAAAGTCATTTTGACTTAACAATCTCCCCCTTTTGGAGTATAACAAATTATATAAAAGAAAAGAAAACAAAAAAAATTACAGATGTTGAAAAACTAAAAACAAACTTATCTTCTATCTTTCTTCATCTGCTGTAGTCACACTTTCTTTGTCTGAACATCCTCTCCTCTTTTGTTCATTTTCTTCTTTTCCTATTCTCCCCCTATTTGTTATAATCAAAAGTGATTAACGATTCTGGTTCTTCAGCAGTTCTGCTATTATCTTCTTCAGATCATTCACCGTCTCCTTCATGTTATTGAGTTCACCACGTAATCTACTGACTTCATCTGGTGGATCAACTGACGAAGACGCTTGATCAACTTCTGCTGATGGAGGAGCGAAAGGAATTGAAGTAGTGTAAGCATCAGAGGATGGAGTGTAGTCTTCATTGATCTCAAAAGTAGGTGGACGAATGAACGTTTCAGCTTCAGGAAGATTTAAGTCAAAAGGAGCAGGCAGCATCAACAATTGTCTTCCTTGCAGGGGTGATGCTTGTGCTTGAATAGACAGTGTATTAGACAAAGGGCCAATACGTAGAACTGTCTGAACAAGGGACTTAATAAATGTTCTTGTTCTTATTCTTTCCCCTACTGGACAGTCTTCCTCCTTATTAGTATAACTGCAGCTCGCTTTATCTGGATTCTGTGCAGAAGTGCATGCCTCATCAATTCTTCGCACTTCTTCTGCAATTTGATCTGCGGATAGATCATTACTGGAATCTTCTTCAGGAAATAATTTTGACTTCCCCTTAGTCAAATCTAGTGTATATCTTGGCTGTATATCTGGTGCAACCATTATCTCTGTGTTCTCTGTGATTAGGAAAATAGTACACGGTTGGCAGGGACATTTTGAAGGATATGGCATAGTAGCAGCAAATCTCAAGGTATCGTACAAGATCTTTTCGTCTTCTTAGAGTAACTCCCATGTGTTACTATTAATCATCATAGGTTGTACCATAGCCACTATCTTCTTCACTGGTTGAACACCGATTGCAATAGCAGTCCTCCGTCTGGTAACTACTTCCACCATTTTAATCTTCAGCTTCTGTTTTCTCAAAAACTTATTGTAGTTGTATACCATCAGACACGGTTTATCATCATCCGAATCTGATACTGCTGTTGCATCTAATTGTGCTTCAATAGAAGTCTCCTGAACCGGGCCTTCCTTTACTGGTTCCTCCTGTTGAGCAATAGGGGTTTCCTGAACTGTACACTGCTCAGTTTCTGTTTGTACTTGAACAGCATCAATAACTTCTTTCTCTTCACTAACTTCCTCAGTAGTTGAAACGGTCTTCTTTCGACTAACCTTCTTAGTCTTTACCTCTGCTTTAGTCAGTCTTA
>JANJEY010000008.1:49615776-49625972 GCA_024703695.1 Erythroxylum cataractarum
GCTGTTTTGGAACCTTTCCCTCCAAAAGTGTGTTGGACAGGTTCAGATATTCCAAGTTCTTCAGGGAACCAAGAAAGTTTGGAACTTCCGCACCAGAAAATTTGTTGTTACTCAAATCTAAATAAGAAAGATGTGACAGGCCAAGTAGAGATAGGTTTATCTCACCTCCCAAGCAGGACTGAGTTGTGGAATCCATATCACATGGAACAGAATTATGAAGGTCAAGCTTCACTACATAAGCAGTAATGTTGCTGCAACTAACTCCCTCCCATGAACAACAATCTTTGCCAACCCATGAATATAACTGGCTCGACATGCCTTTAAGGCCTTCTTTGAACTGAAGGAGAGCTTCTTTCTCCATGTTGATACAACTTACAGGGTTTGAATCAGCTCCGATGCAAGTGATCAATAGATTGCTATGAATAAAAGCAAGTAGTAGTAGAGAGCCAATAGCACCAACAAAAACTCCCATGACTTTCTGCAAATTTGCCGAGTAGAGCAATGGTTAAAATGACATTTTTTTGGAAACCGCGGTTTCTTATATCACGATCTTGTGCACGTAAAAGGATAATTATACATTGCTGCTACAGTTGTAAGGGTTTTTTTTTTTTTTCATTAAAAGGAACATAAAACAAAGCAAAAGGAACATGAGAGGGAGAAATAAGAGAGAAAAGCAACTGGAAAATAGAAAAAGAATAACAGATGAGAGGCTAAAGAAAATGGAGAAACAACAAAAGTAATGGGACAAAGGCCAAGAAAATAAATAAAAGCGAAGAGAGATAAGAGTGCGAGCAAATGATGAGGAAAAACAACACACAACCAGTTGAGACTTGAGAGAAACAAAAAAAATAGAATGATACTCTACAAGATAAAGTCTATCCGATAAATGTACACTAAAATTTTAATTAGTTGATATACAATATAAAGTCTATTCGATAAATGTTCATTAAAATTTTAATTATGATAAGATCACAATTATAAGATTCATATTATGTTTATGTCTTTAAATTATTCTCAATCATTGTTCTATTGAAATTAGACATTGATAAACATAAAAACTAGCACACATTATTTTTTTTAAGAAGTAATTAATCTCATAAACTAAGAAGATATTTAAATACATGGAAGAGTACTTATTAAAGAATAAGTTTACTAAACTGACTTGATATAAGAATTCTATTTGAAACATGACTTGAATGTCTATAAAAATTTTCACTGTGACAATTATATAAGTGATCATTTGATTTAGATCTCTAAAATATCTTATATATACGAATTATTATATTTTAATACTACTTATTACTTATCTTAGTCAAGTAAAGCTCAATTAATATTCATTGGATATATTATAAATTATATGCAAATAGTTAAGTAAATAATATAGAATTCATCACCCTAAAATGATTAGAGAGAATATTAAATGAAACTTTGAAAAAAGTTTGCAAATGTCATGAATAGAATCAATTACTAAAAGTTAAGAGCCAATATGATTAGACTCAAATAGAATAGTCATCAATTTCATATTCTATATATGTCTAATATTAAACAATTAAAAGGATGAATTATACGAAAATATTATGCACAAAAGAGTTAGTCAAAATTACTTTGAAATTCTTAATATTTAGGCGATTGTAATGTATTACTAGATGTATACATATATAATCAAATAATGAAAGATAAATTAAAAGAGTTAAATTTATATAATCTTTAATAAAATTTAGTGTTAATCAATATAATCAAGTTGAACTTCATTGTAAAATTTGAGAAATTTTAAGATCAAATACAAGATATTTGATAAATAAGGACCTACGTTAGATATTAAATCTTATTTGAACTCAATTAGTATTTAATTAGAATTAGTTACGATTCTAATTAAAATTTAACTGATATTAAAATAAGATTTAAATTAAATTATAAAAAAATCCAAACTCTATCATTAACAGATGTATGCTCTATAGGAACTAAAACGTCTTATTTAACTCTTTTTATACCACTTGTATAATTCTCTAAACTAACTCGTGTAGATATATACCGTTAGTATATACCGTTAGAGGCAGAATGTGCATGCACTATAATGATTGTGAAGAACCAATTTCTAAAATAATTTGAGGAAATTCTTAATAAAATAATGAAATTACATAATAAGTTACGATTTATGTTTTTATGTCATTGTTTCGTACATTAGTTATGTTGTAGAACTTAAAGTGAGCTTTACTTTCATAAAATCAAACAAAAGAAATTTTATTTTTTCTATTACTACCCGGTGCACCTTTAAAAACAATGGAAAAGGGTGAATGAAGTTGGAGAAAACAAAAGATAAAAGAGAAATAAAAAGTGAAAAGTGAAAGTAAAATGGAAATAACTGAAAATAAAGAGAGGGAGAAAAAGAGATAAAGAGAAATCAAATGAGAACCAAAAATGGGGTGCACCACAAAGGATGTTTAATAACTTCAAAAATGAAACATATGTTATTTTCAATTTGGGAATAGGGTGATTTTAAGAATTAAGGTTTGGATTTTAGTTAAATTTAAAATTATTATAATTAAACATTATTATTTAGGTTAATTAAGTTTAAATAAAGATTAGAAAATATAATCAGTTTTTATAAAATAAACTAAATAATGTTAATAATATTTTTAAAATTAGATTTTCCTGTGCCATATGACATCACTACAAAAAAATTGGAGTTTAGCAGCGGAATTACCAACAAAATTTGTACACATTTCATAGGTAAACTTATTTAGCAACGAAATTTACTGACAGAAAAAGCCATTGGAAATACAGCCGTAGATAAATTTACCAACAAAAATTTTGTATACCTTCGGTAAATTTACGTACGGATATTTTGTATACTGTCGGCAAATTTACAGACGGTTATTTTGTTCGGACGGTAAATTTACTGAATGAAAAGATTTTTCTGTCAGAAAATTACCAACAGATTTGGTTATTCTGTCGATAATTATCTATGTTTTTTTTGTTAGTAAATTCAATATATTTTACAGACAAACTTTTTTTCCGTTGGTAAATTTGCTAAAAATCATTTTTTAAAATTTACCTACAAAGTGTTCAGGTTCTCTGGAAGCCACCATGGAGAGAACTTTGCTAAATTTCTTCATACCAATCGCATCACTTATTATGCTCTGGTTCTTGTGGAAAGTCAAGAAAATAAAGAAAGATGTGGCTCCACTGCCACCAGGTCCTCGGGAATTGCTAATAATTGGATATCTTCCATTTCTTAGCTAAGACATTCATCGAAATTTCACAAAATTGGCTAGTGTCTATGGACCCATCTACAAGCTTTATCTCGGTAATAAACTATGTCTCGTGGTTAGCTCCTCGAACTTGGTCAGAAAAGTTGTTCGAGACCAAGACAAAATCTTTGCAAACCACAACCCAACTATCACTGCTAGAATCTGCTCTTTGGGTGCAAATGGCATAGCTTGGAGCCAATATGGTTCTAAATGGAGAAAGATGCACAAGGTCTTCGTTAATGAAATTTTAAGTAACAAAAACATTGGTGCTTGTTACGGTATGAGAAAAGAAGAGATTAAGAGGACTATAAAGCATATGTATGGTAACATTGGACAACCTACAGATACAGGCCAATTGGCTTTTATGACAAGCATGAATGCCCTCGTGAGCATTTTGCGGGGACGTATGTTAGAAGGAGAGGAAGATTTTAAAGCTGCAATAGAGTTTAGAAATTTATGCTTGGAGATGATGGTGGTGATGGGGAAACCAAATATTTATGACTATATTCCCAGGCTTGCAAGGTTAGACTTACAAGGCTTGGAGAGGAAGGCAAAGAAAATCTTTGTTGGAGTTGAAATTTTCCTTAATTCTATAATATGCATGTCTTGCACTTTGCTTTTAGCGTTAACTCACTTCCTTTGCTCTTGTCACTTCATTACAGGTGGGGGGAGATGTTGGGTGAGTTTAAATTTAAAAATAATTTACCGACGGACATTTATGTAGGTAAACAAAAAAAATTTATTCCGCTAATAATTCTCACCTTTTTACCGATGGATGTCTTATATCGTCACTAAATCCTTTACCGACGGGAATCTTATGCCGTCACTAAAGTCTATCATAAAATTTACCGAGATGATTTCTCTCGATATTTAGCGATGGATATTAATACCGTCGTAAAACGAAAATTTTTTTGTCAATTTTACCAACAGAAATGGATTTTTTGTCGGAAATTTGCAACAATATATTTTCGTCGCTAATTCTTGCTTTTCTTTTAGTATTATCCGCTAAGATTCTTTGTTTCCTCTTTCTTAAAATTTCCTCCAAAACCTTTTTAATCTTTTCCTTTTGAAATTTTCATTCTGAGTTCTAGAAAATATCAATTTTTGCAACCTTAGAAAATATTTAACTAGTGTGATTATTTATATGCCTTTTTTCGTTTCTTTTTTTATTAGTTCCTTTTCTTCATTGTTTATATTCTCATTCTCTCTCTCCCCCAAATGGTTCCTAAACAATTTCTTAATTAAAAACCCTAATTAGAAATTAAAACTTAATTGGATTTAATAAAGGCTAATTAATTACAATTGATAATTAATTTAATCTAACTTGAGCATTTTGATAAAATAATTAATCTTAAATAAACATAAAAATCCAATTAACTACAAACTAAGATAAGTTGTATGAATTAAAAATGACTAAAAAAATTAAATATATTATGAAGCAATTTGATGTGAATTAGATATAGTAGAATGTAACTAGAGGAGAATCAATTTTTAGACTCAAAGCTCTCTCCCTGTTGATAAGAACTTTTCTAGTTTGTATGAAATTGGCGGCCTTTTGGTCTCCATATCTGAAGACTTAACAGGGGATCAAATTCTATCTTGCTTGAAAATAATTTAAATCCCAGATGATCATGCCACTAGGAGCATTAAACGAGGACGGTGCACCTCGAGAAGTATGCCAGCTACTTTGCTGAATCTTCTTCTTCTATAGAATTAAGGAAGCATTAAAAGATCTGTGGTATGTTCAAAGTGCCCTGCAAGATATATCAGCAAACTAGAATAAAATTATTGAATGGGGTAACAAAAAGGATGAAAAGTCATTCAGCTTTAACTCAACTTGGGAAATATATATGTTCATATGTTCAAAGATCGGCATTCACCTATTATGCACCTCAACAAAGATGGAGAATTCTGCATTCTAGTAATCACAATATCGAAAAACAATTGAAGGAATGCGCTGGATTTTGTTGTAATCCTCTCCTCCAATCTCAAGCCTCGTTCTGAATGCTTTAAGCATTGATCGGATTTCCAAATCCTGAAGAGCAGTGACGAACCTCAATCCATCTGGGATCATCTTCAAAGAGGTGCAGTTTGAAATCTCTATACGGCAAAGATTAGGCATGGCTTCTTCCTCCACTCTCCAGTCTTCTAAGTTGGGTAAGTCATACAAGAACAGCGACTTGAGTTGAGGAAAACCGTTATCAGAGCAAATCATCTGCTTTCCGAGGTAAGAATCCATTTGTAAACGAAGAATCCTCAAGTTGGGCAGCTTCTCGAGTGTTGCCATTGGATCTACTGTAAGTTTTGAACCCTGCAGGTCCAACTTTGCAAGGTTGGAAGAAAATTGATTGTGTTCTGGCAGCTTCTCTATTTGCCCTTCTATGTGGAGCTTATACAGATGAGGACATCCTGCGATGACTAGATTTACAGTTGAATCTTCATTGCTGACAAAAGACAGGGACTGCAACGCATTCATTTTCATATCACGAATTTTGAAGATAGTGCCAAACGACGGATCATCTATTACAAGTTTCTTGAGATTTGTCAATTTGATGAGATCTCTTATACTGCACTTCTCTGAAGGAAAGTTCACCACGGTCTGCAGATTGATCAAATCGGCCAATGGCCAATTTTCTGATTCATAACCACAGGACTCCGGAAGATACAGATGTCTCAAGCGTTGCAACTTGCATATTGAGTTTGGTATCAGTACGGTTGAATTCCAAGTCAACAGATCTAGGGTTTGCAAGTATATCAAGTTACCTATTGTAGATGGCAACTCCTCTATATCAGTATCTCTCAGGCTCAAGAATCTCAGGTGAATCAATTTCCCAATTTCTTTGGGCAACTTTCCTCCATCACCCTGGATGCCTTCAAGATCTAAGACTCTGATTAATTGGAAGTTTTTGAACACTGATTTTACCAAGCCCCATTTGTCTATCTTGCATGAATTCTCATGGAAATATATGAGAGACCTCAAGTGAGAATTTCTCTTGTAACCCGAAGGGATGAATTTGCAAAGATAGCCATCTGAAATTACAGCTAGCCTGCGGAGTCTACCAATGGACATCGCCGCACTAGGGTATGGAGTCAGAGTATTAACTGGATGGCCCTTTGACTTCATATGATTGATAACATCAAGAAATTTCTCCTGTCTTGCCTTGGTGAAGCAAAGATCTCGCATCAGATCATGCATACGACAAGCTCTAATCCTTCCAGTTGACCCCCTTTCTACCACCTGAACCATACACCGCTCGACCAATTCGTTTAAACAACGCTGAGCAACATCCTCCAAAGTCTCTTCCTCTACTGTGTGGTTGTGCTCATATGATATAAATCCTTCAGCAACCCACATTCTGATCAACTTTTTTGTTGGTATTTCATAATCCTCTGGGAAATGGCCCAAATGGAGGAAGCAAGGCTTCAAATGGTATGGCAATTCCCGGTAGCTTAAAGCTAGCACCTCTGATACTCCTAATAGCTGCTCCCCAATTTTGCCTCTCATCAAGTGTGAATTTATGGTTCCGCGAACCATGTTCCACTCATAGACAGACTTCTTGGTTGCAAGAAGACCCCCAAGCACGATGATGGCCAATGGTAGTCCTTGACACTTCCCCACCATTTCCTTACCCAACTTCTCCATCTTTCCTCTAATTCTCAAATCTGCGAAAGCATACTACGTATGGTTATGATCAAAGAACAAGCACGCCAATGGAAATGGTGATCTTAGTGGAAGTAAATTGAGAATTAAGGTTAGAGGAACTATAGAAACAATCACGTAAGTATTCTGGTAAGGGCGTGTGTTATGCCTCCAAGGTCGGCTAGAATGGTGAAAGAAGAAAGTAAGAACCATGCCTAAAGAAGGAACAGGTGTATGAATAGTCTATTCTGTCAAAAATTATGTGTTCTGCTAGATGTACTTTTCTACTCTGCATGAATTGATGGCATTTAAGCATACTTGTCATAATAAATAAAAATCTGCTTGCGTACGTATGGTTTTAAGTATTGCAAACTAGCATATCTTCATATTTAATCTTTTTCCATTTTTTGGCCTTCTGCGTAAACCATTATCTGATCTCAGAAAAACTGAAACACTTTGTTACTTCAAAAAAAAAAAACTAAAGCACTCTGTTCCTTTACTGTGTTTCCTATACTAAATCAGATGGTCCAAGTTCAAAATTTCAATTTCACTATCTCGCAGATCTTAAGTCACTAATTAATGGATCAATCAGAGGACACCATAAGCTCAGTTGAACCAAGAGTTACCTGGATAATTGTTATTAAGAAAAGCTTTCTTTCGGAACAATTCCCAGCTCTCTTCATCATTCAGATGGCGTGGCTCATGGAGATAACATGTTGGATCTGGATGTACTGCTACGTCCCGATTGCGAGTGGTGAGCAATAATTTGCTTTCAGATTTTCCGTAGGGAAAAGCAGGGCGGAGGCTGTTCCAAGTTTGAATGGTCCAAATATCATCAAGAATCACCAAGCACTTCTTCTCTTGCTGAACCTGATAAAGCATCTTCGCAAGCTCATCATCTCTAAGCTTTAGAATATCCTCTCTTTGTTCCTTAGAAGGACTGATAAGTTTGAACAATATACCTTCCCATACATCTCTTATATGACACTGCTGTGAGACACAAGCCCAGGCAAAAGCATCGAAATGATGTCTAACGACTTTGTTGTGGTATATCTTGTGGGCAAGAGTGGTCTTTCCCAACCCGCCCATTCCACATATTGAAACCACACCACTCTCACTATGTACCAATTGTTCCACCAAGATGCTCACATCTTCTTGTAGCCCAACAATGCCGTCAGCCACCATGTGGGAATAAGAACGCCTTAATTGTAGCTGCCTCTTAGACGTAGAATCACTGACCATATCTTCAAATCCTCCGCTTCCACTGTTACCAGTTTTTGACACTATCCCAAAAGTTTCCGAGCTCTTTGTCAGGTTACAGAGCCTGGTTTTGAGTGCCAGAATCTCCCGTCCAACCCTGTGAAGCTCTACCATTTCTTTGGGAATCGTGGCATATCTCTTGGTAACGTTGACCACTCCTGATCGTTTCCTCAAAGCTATCTTGAGGGCAAAGTCTTCGATGATATCCTCGGCGTCGTAAGCAGCTTCTCTGATCTCTGATACCCAGTTTCGGACCCTTTCTTCTTCTTCTTGCTTCCTGTCTGCATCTTTCAAGAACGATTGCATACCTTGAAGCTCAATTTGCAAAGCAACGACTTCGTCTTGCACCCCAGCTAAGAAATCTGATTCCTGGCTCATCAAATCCATCAACCGTTGCAACACCGTCGCCACCGCAGTCTCCGCCATGATGGAAGGTTTTTCTTGTAATAATAATAATAATGATTATTAGGTATAAGTTAATGGCCGCCTCCGCGTTCTGCTTGTTAATAGAAGAAGGGAAATGAAGCTAATTCTAATTACATTCCCAAGTTCAGAGAATACTTGGATGGAGAAAAGGAGGAAACTTCGTAGCTCCAAGTCTGATGAGGAAGTCAACTAGAAAAACTGCACAAGAGGCCTACAAACTACAGTTGGCATGTGAGTACACCTCACGACTTTGTCGGTAACCAATGACTCTCGTATTCCTATCAATTAACCACATTTTAGAAAGATATGATAATTGATATTGGTGAACCTAAAGACGATCAATATTTATTTTAGTTATTTAACTGTAATACAAAGTTGTGTAAAAGTCTTCTTCTCCCTTTGTCGCTTTCCACACCAGGAATTTCAACTCAGTATGTTACAAGCTGCGTGGATGGTTGAGCTTCAGGAATTTCATCAGTGACATGTTTCAGGAATTTTAACTCGGTATGTTACAAGCAGCTATGAGTATAGTTGGGCCAGTGAAGTGTTGCTTCAGGAATTTCCAATTCAATTCATATACCAACAAGCCATGAGAATTGCTAGCTGGGAAAGATTTGATTTTGTTAAAAGTTGTCTCCTGTCGTTCTCTTCCATCTCTTGTAAATATCAATTGCTTGTCAAAAGATTGTTTCTTGTAGCCCATTATTGCCGCCTTAGAATGCGTTACTCATAGATATATAGACTTGCTTCATATAATATAGATTCAATTATACTGCCAATATTTTTTCTTTGAAAAAGAAATGATTCATTAAATCTCAAAATGAGCATCAAGTACGTGAGAATACAATGACAAATGTAAAAAGATAAAAATTTTGAGAGAAGGCAAGAACAATGTTGAGAGAGTCTCGTACTTCTCACTAGAAGCACTAGCCATGTTCCTTCTTCCCCTTTTCTTTGAACAACCTTGCCCTCAAACTACTTCATTAATCCACTACAACACTGCTACCTTAGCCTTTAGTTTCTGCATTCTCAGCATCCTTGAAGTCTTGAAGGAGAGAGCTCGGGCTTGGGAATCAACCATGGTTGGTTTTTTCTTTAGCAAGAGACCACTTTTTCCTTTAGCCTCTCAATGGGCCAACAAGCTGTGGAAGATAAGAGGCTTGATAGAAGTTCTTCTCTCTGAAGAGAACTTGATCCTTTTCACATTTACTTCCACTTCAGAAATCCAGAAGATTATGGAGGAAGGTCTCTGGCATTTCGGTAACCTTCCTATCTTCTTACAAACTTGGCAGTCACACTTAAACCTTGAAATCCTTAAAATCCAAAGTATTCCGCTTCGGATAAACTTCCTCAACATCCCACTTGAGTATTGGAAAACCTAAGGGCTTGGAGCATTAGCCAGCTACATCAGAAGACCACTGTGCATGGATGAACATACACTAAAGAAGAAACATGTTAGATATGCTCGGATTTGTATCAGTGTGGATACTTCCAAAGAACTCCCTGATGAAATTCCAATAATGAGGTTAGGAGAGGAAGATAAACTATAGGAAGACATAATTAAAATTTCTTACCATTGGAAACCACCTTCCATAAATCCAATCAAAATCTAGAAGGCC
>JANJEY010000008.1:49673201-49688587 GCA_024703695.1 Erythroxylum cataractarum
CAAAATCACTTACCAATCAAGCTTGATCCTCAAATCTTCGAAATCTCCTCCAACCCTATCCTCCACGATTTAGCTTCGAAACTTTCACAATCAACCTCTTCCTTTAGGGATCATGCAAGAATTTGCACAAGGAGTAGTAAACAAATAAGAATCGGGGAAGGAGGAAACAAAATCAAAAGGAAGAAGGAGGAAGATCAACGTCAAGCCCTAAGAAATGAAACCTCCATTTCTTCTCCTCTTTTAACCTTAAGTTTTTAAAGGTTAATCACTAAGTCTTTTGCCCCTTTCCCTCATAAGGCATGTAAATTTGCTACTCTTTTCACGATCATTTTCAGTCTGATTTGTCTAAGAATTTCAATGGCTCGACATATACAATCTATAGCTATTTACCAGTTATTCTTATACTATGCAGTCAATTTGTCCAACACTCGGAAAATTTCCGGTCCGGACTTTTTCCTCTCGAATTTTTCCAGAAAGTTCCGAGGAGTCACTAACAGCTGGTAAATATTCTTAAACATTTCCAATTTAATTTTTCAGACCCAAATATACCAAAATTCTCAACAATTCATAGTCAAATCTCATTATCTCGCAAATTCACAATTCCTATGAATATCACAATCAAATGCCGGGAAAATATCATGAATGCATGTACCTATATGTGCATGCGCCAATTGACTCATGACCTCAGAAATTAGAGACTCAAATGAACGCTCAGTCGATAATATGCGGTAAAAATCCTAACCCGTCCCAATTTATCAATATAACCTTCCCATCGGTGACGGGATGTTACATATGGAGTAAAGAAAATATTAGGGCGAAAATGAAAAATCAAATTTACTTGCTAGGTATGATATTATTAGGTGTATAATACTTTTGACTACTTAATGAGTTGCAGCAACTGCGTAGAACTTCAACATTTGGACTTTTAAGAAAGCCATTTATTTCTGGTAAGAGATTACTTATAACTCTGACATTGTTATGAAGCAACAATTTTACAAGTCGTTGGTACTAAATGGGAAGAGTTGGCAATAACAAGGTTTGCTGATTTATTAAATATTTATGTTGGTGGCTGTGATAAAAGAGATTGCTCCATCGGATTAATTAGGGCACTATATCCTCCATATTGCAAAAAGGAGGTCTGTCTCTTTTCTAATTGAAGTACCAATTCTTTGAAAATTTCAAAAATATCATCTCTCTCACAGAGAGAACAACACATTTTCCAATATTAAAATTAGCATGACTATGGTTTTATGTTTGGATTAAGAATTAACCTGATCAACAATATTTGACAGTTTTGATTCTTCTATGATGAATGATCAAACTGCAACATGGTAGGTTTTGACCCTTAGTTCTAAGATGAAGAAGACTAATAGCTGCAGATAAAGAATGACCTAGTGTTGAATGCTCCTTCATTGTGTTCAGTGTGAGAGAAGAAGAGACATCATAAATAATTTGAGTTCGCCAATGATATTGAAATTTTCTCATGCTAACAATTTCCTATTTGTTTGATTTCACCCTCACTTTCTGTTGACCTACATCTCTACTTCAACCCAAACTTTTTTTTTTCATTTTTTATCTGAGAAATAACACAGAAGGCAGGGGATGTAATTTCTCATCATATTACTCACATTAAAAGCTATGGACTTTAACTAGGGACAAATCCCCCCACTTGCCCCCGCTGCCTCCAAAAAATTTCATATGAAATATTATTATTTTAAGTTTTGATCCCATAAAAAAATACAATTTTGCTCCCATTAAAATTTTGTCCCCACTTAAAAAATTTCTGGATCCATCCCTAACTTTAACTATTCTAGTGCAATAGTATGGGCAACATGTTGAGGGGTTTTCAGGTGTTTGGAAGCACTGAAGCTTTTCCAAACCTTTCCAAGTGGATAAAAAGAACCACTAGCAACACCTTATTTCTTTTCAGATGACTTTTAAAACTTTCCTGCGGCCTGAGCTGGAACTTGGTAATCAAAGGCACTCTTTGAACGGAGGGTGTTTGTTTGTAGGCCTTAGGTGGAAAACTGGCTGGTGCATGTCTATGGTATTGCTATCTGCTCTTGGTGGAAGCTATCTTTTGCTTATGGACATTCGACCAAGGTTATACACAAGGTTTTATATTTTTTATTGTATGTAGACTGATCTCAGAAAAACTGGCATTCTAAATACATACTAATTTCTAATCAAATATCTGGAAATCTTTGATGTTAGACGTTACAGGAAGGAAATTTGATCTGTCAAAAGATTATCGTCATCTTGGTCTATCAAGAGGAGTGATCTGTTGAAAGAATGCATAGTGTTTCCTCTGCTATTTCTTTTAACTTCTTTAAACCAGTATTCCATGAGTATCTGTTGTATTCTATTATATATGACATTAATTGAAGAGCTGTGAATCCTGTAATAATTATGAAGCCACAGGACGTGAATTTGAATTTTGTACCGTCTCCATTGATGAGAAGTGGTGGGAAGAGCAATACCATCTAGAAATTTGAATTCTATTAAGTTCCCTGACATAACTGAATTTAGTATTTTGAAGACCTGCGGTTCTTAGTACCGATAACATAGGTGTGTTGATGTAGCGTTTAAAGAGTAAACTTTTAGTTTGGTTCCAAGGACAGTTAGCCTCATACAATTGTATTAGCAACCACTTGCAAATGCAGTTACACAGTGGATCCCATAGCTATGACATACCTTCATTGTTTCAAGCAATATCAAGTTGGCTGCTTTATGCTGTCCTCTTGTTGCTGCAGGCGGAGATCACTTTCTTAGGAAGGTTGTCTCATCCAAACCTTGTAAAGCTATTAGGATACTGCAAAGAAGATGATCAATTCCTCCTGGTCTATGAGTTTATGAAGAATGGAAGCTTAAACTATCGTCTATTTGGAAGTATGCTATTTAACATAATGAGTGTCTTCTTTTCAAATGCACATGAATTTTCCAGAAACTTTTTTTTTATTGCCATAACCTTTATGTTTCATTTACTTTTTTGTTAGAGGGTTCAGTTCAGCCACTTGCTTGGGAGATAAGGTTAAAGGTTGCTATGGAAAGTGCTCGAGCTCTGGCTTACTTGCATACTTCGGAGAAACCTGTGATTTATAGAGATTTCAAGTCCTCTAATGTACTTCTTGACGAGGTACAATAAAAAAAACCTGGAAACTATGTTGAAACAGTTAGTCTGTCGTCAATGATTGAGCATACTTTTTCTATCTTCATAAACTCTTTTTGCTTTTGGTCTTCTGTTACTGCCAATCTATTAGGCCATTATTCTAATATCGAAGAACTCATATGTGAATACAATCGAAAGAATTTAACTTTTATATAATAATGGAATTTGATTGAATATGACATAATGGTTTGAACGATTTCTTTTCTCCTAGTCCTTTACTGCAAAGATAGCAGACTTTGGCTTGGCATTTGGAGAAGGTGCAGCTGATGAATCACACTTCACAAGTAGGGTCACGGGATCACTGGGTTATTCTGATCCCTTATACATCGCTACAGGTACTTTCATTTTGATTATCAGCTTGAACATCTTAAAACTTTGGTTTGCGGACATGCTTTAAGCTTTTGTGATTATAACCAACGATGACATTAAAATGTGAATGATTGACCAGGACATTTAACTGTCAAAAGTGACGTGTACAGTTTTGGTGTTGTCCTGCTTGAACTGTTGACGGGCCTACAATCAGTCGACAATAAACGTCCAAGGGATGAGCGTATGCTGGTAGACTGGGTTAAACCATATCTGTCAAGTAGAAAAAAGTTGAAAAGTATAATGGATCACCGACTGGAGGGAAGGTATCCTTTCAAGCAGGCTTCATCCATTGCTCATCTTGCTATAAGATGTATTCAACCAGGTTCCAAGCTCCGACCATCAATGACTGAAGTTGCTGAGACACTAGAACAAATCAACTCCAGCGGTGCACGACCAGCAGAACCCAAAACCCTTTCCAACAGTCAGTATGAGAGGTAAGAGCTTATTGCTGCCGGTGTCAAGTAGATTTTGACGAGTGAAAGCCTTCCTAAGATCCCAATCTAAACGTTGAACTAGCTTAATAGTTCAAGTGATCAGTTCTGATGATTAATGTGGACTACCATTGTTGGTGAATCACTTGGCAATGCAAACACGATTATGTGTGGCTAGAGGAAAGAAGAAGATACTACAAACGTGCAGTTGTCCCCGTGTGTGGGAAAAGAGACTTTGGAGGATAAGTGGTTTCTTTCAAAGAGCAGCATTCTGTTGTAGTTATATTATAGTCAACTTAAAGTTGGAGTGATTGATTGTATTAAGCTCAGCATTTTTTGGTAGAAGCTGTTGTTAACTTGTGAGCTCCTACTTTGAGGTGTATAATCTTGATTACCAAAATGATTATATTTTTTTCGAATATTAGATGTGTAAATTCTTGTGTCAATTAGAAGCGAAAGTAACCTAAGATTTTTAAAGGTTTGAGTTGAAATGATTTTGGGATATTCTAAAAAGTTTATAATATGATATTTTAGGTTCTCTCACTTGTTTGTTTTTGACTGATTCCATTTCACGTATTCTGATGAAAAGGCGAAAAAGAACATAACAAGAAGTTTAATCTCCTCTTTCACAAATAAAACACGTGAAACCATCCACCTGGGAATGGATAACATTGGACTGTATAAAATATATTAATTAAAATTTGATATTTAAACAATTATAAATTTGTTGAGTATTAATTTATAAAATATACATACATACATATATATATATATATATATATATATATATATACATGTATATATACACACACACATATATATATATATGCAACCAGTCATCACCAAAAATGTTGGTACTTCAGGTATTATATTTCAATAAATGGTGCAACAAATTATTATCTTTTGCAAGAAAGATTTAATTGATCGACTAAACTTTTGATTCCTCCGCACATATTGGTCTGCACATTTTTTCATTTATAAGGAGATGATAAATGCCACAGAAAGGATGTTAAAGAAGCTTTCTTTGGTTTGTTGAATTGAACAAGAGACACTTTGCCAACGTCAAATGGTTTGAGATATGTACTCCAAGAAAAGCTGGAGATGAGACATCATTTTAGTATCCTTGGCTAATAAAACTTCCATTATTAACCATAAAAAACAGGCTGTTTGAGTTCAATGGATTTATAACTACTTCCTTAAATAGAAAAGCTTATGGGAAGTAGGGAATAAAACCACTCATTCCTAATATACAAACTAATTAATTAAAATTAGAGACTCCCTTAATATAAACATGGGTTCTAAAATTGTCTTGGAGACTTAGTGCTTGTTTAGTTAAGCTTTTGGAGAGTGAATAAATACTTTTTTTCACCAAAAAAGCTCTTTTTAAGAAAAATGAGTGTTTGAATGTAAAATGAAAAGACATTTTTTTAGTAGATATAACTTTTTTAGTAGCTAAAATATAGCTTTTTAAGAAGATCAAATTTGGAGTTTCTCAAAAATGTACTTTTTCAAGTAGATTTTTCAAATCAATTAATGAGAATATTTTTTAGTCCCTTTTATCCTTATATTTTACACATAATTCCCACAATACCTACAAATACATCTTTACGTTTATTTTGAGATTTATATAATATTATTTAAATTTTTTTGTATGTTTTAATATTTATTTTTTATATTAGTTTTACTTATGTTATAATCCATATAAAAGATTTAGTTAGATATATTTTCATTTATGTTTCATATGCTTTAAATTTATATAATAATTAATATATTGTGTTTTGTATATTGTTTAATATATTTTAGATAATATTTATATGCATAAATAATTTTATTACAAAATAAAATATAGTTAAAATTAAAAATATTTTTATTTTTATGTTGTCAAACGGTCTATTGTATGATGCTCTTTCAAAAAAACTCTTTTTAAAATGACAACTAAATAGTCAACTGGCTTCTTAGAAAAGCTCTTCTCAAAAAGGCTTTATTGACAAAAGCTCCACTTATATAAGCCTATCCAAATAGGCACTTAGCTTCCTTGCGAGTTGAAAATTGTAGTAAGGTAGGCCCCTTTTATAGGACTAACTTATTCTCAACACTAAATCACATGTTTCCTAATTCAACTAAGATCATATTAAATGACCATTTCATCATAATAGCTTAAGCTGTTGTGTGAGGTCAACTTAATTGGTTTTATATATTCTCTAACATACCCCCTCAAGTGAAAGCCCTTTGAGCTTAAAACTTGCACAAGCCTACTTTACCTTGTGCTTAATTTAATTAGAATAAGTGGGAGGTAGGATTCGAACTCATGACCATTTGGTCATGAAGGCTCTGATACCATATTAAATGACAATTTCATCATAATAGCTTAAGTTGTTGTGTGATGTCAACTTAATTGGTTTTATATATTCTCTAACAGATCAAAACGCCAATAAATAGAAATGAATGGGCTAACAATTCCTGCTGGTTTAAATTCCATTCCTGATTATAGAGCTTAAGGAATGGATCATCATTATGTCTAGTTGAATCAGGAATGGGTCATCATTATGTCTAGTTGAATCATTCTTTTACTAGATAGTTTAATGTTTTTTAGAAGAATTGCTTTATTCCCAATATGTAGGAGATGTCTTGGTATGGGACCATTTGGTGCAAGAAGTTACCGCCCAAAGTTTCATCATTAATATGGCTTGTTTACAAATAAAAACTAGCGAGAATGGATAGGCTTAGATTCCTCAACTCTTCACCAACATGTTGCCTATGAAACGAAGACTAAGAATCCCTATAACACCTCTTCTTCAATTGTGAATTCTGAGCATTTATATGGTTAGTGATAAAGGAGCAATGTAAGCTTTCCAGTCTAAGCCTTAACTATGTTGACATATCAAAAAAATTATAGCATGATAGGCGTATATCAACTGGTGATAAAATAATCTATAGCATTGCTTGTGGTAACATTATGTATTCCATTTGGAAGGAAAGGAACATCGTACTTGTCTAAGAAAATGAGAAAAAAAAGGATGAAGTAATACATTTGACTATTAATCTCCTTTCTGGATGAGACCATTTTGTTTTTTATTTATTAATGCATTTAATATGATATTTCAGAGGAATGTACTTTGGAGTAACCTAAAGGCACCATAATAATATAAATAGCCCATGGTATGATCTTTATGGATTTTAGCAGCATTACTCTACCCTAAGGTAATATAAAGTTAAGGAACCCCTGCAATGACTTAAGGTTTGAATGATCTAAGATTTAAGGACAATTTCTTTCATTTGGAGCAACATAAAAATTGGTAGTTAGTTTATAAGGGGAAAAAAAACTAGATGAGACTTTAGTCAATCATTTATGGTTAACCAAATTTTGAGCTAGTAAAGTGATCTTCAATATAGTTTTAACTTAGATTATTCCCCTATTAAAATTACAATCTGGCAATTAAGTTTTAACTAGGCCATATTGAACAAGTTTTCAACTAGGCAAGAGGGATATAAGGATGCTATAGATTTAGGAATGTCATTCTATATTCAAGAATTTGAATATTACAATTATTTAAGGAAAATGCAAGTGATTAAAAAAACAAAATATACCAAGCTAGAAACATCTTACTAGCACTAACATGGAAATTAAGAAGGCTAGGGGCAGTTTCAACATAAACAAAATGAATTATATTAAGCACTAAAGGACCCCATCAAGTAAGCTTAGGAAAAATAGATTTGTTGAGCTACACTCGAGCACTAAACGCCCATAACTAAATATTAAGGCCAAAATCTATATAATGGTTGTAGAATGGGGGGTAGAAACACTAACAAATTATAGAAAGCTTTACTCTCTAGTAGAAATATTAATGAAAAAGATAACATCCTCAAGAGGATAGTAGAGTGATATAGAAGCATAAGGCATTGAAGTAAAAGGCTCTTGCTTACCTTCACAACACCTTAGGTAATCAAACTAATAGCTATTCATTTATTTAGTTCACACATCTTAACACATGTCGTGATTAAGCAGCTACATTGCTTACCATACCTTTCAATGCAACGAATATGAAGCAAGCCCTCTATAGTCCTAAGTTTGAACAAGGCTTTGAGTCCTAAGGCGTTGATTCCTGACAGAAGGTCCAATGATTATGATGATTGATGAGATATTGAAGTGTTGCTTGTATGTCAACGAGAAGAACTCAATGTACTTAATGTGATTGTTAAATGTGTTCTAAATGTGCATTTACATGTAAGTGAAAGTGCGATTCTCAACTTAATGTTGAATGCCAGACTAAGGTTCGATGATATAGGAATGAGATTGAATGAGAACATGCAAATGTGATTGATACATTCCATTGCATGAATGCATGAAATATAATGGTAGTTGTGACCAGAGTAGCCAACGTCAGAGCTTAAAGCTCAACGAGTGAAAATGAGCCTCGAGCTCAAAAGTGATTAAGAGCCTTAGGCTTAACATTTAATGATCCTTGTATCCTCCAAGTGGATAAGAGACAGTTATCAATGAGCCCTAAATGGGACATTTTAAGCACTCGATCATAACAAAGTAACAAATAGAAAGTGAATCTCATATGCACTGCATATGCATAAAATGAATGATTAAGTGTATTGAATGTGAAGTGTGAAATTGAATATGAAATGTGAAATAATTTGTTATGTGACTGGGTGAGCCATTGACGATGGTCACTCATTGAGTTCGCAAAACTCACCCAAAATTTGCAAATATTTTTTAGGGCTAAGAAGAATACCACATTATGCAAATAGGAGTATCCCTACAACATACAAGTAAAAGATAGAGGTCGGGATCAGTTGGCGTCCACAATAGCATTTCCTTTATTTTTGTATCAAATTAAGTCTTCCGTAATTATTGTAACTTGTGAATTTGAATATTTCTATTTTGAAATAAATTTCCAAATCGGAAACGTTTGTATATGGTTCTTACAATGTAATGAAAATTTGACAAGTATTTTGCATTTGTAACGGGCCCAAATGACTTGAATTTTTTGATGATTATATTGTTATGATTGGAAATGTTTATGAAATAAAGTGGGCCCGATTTGGTTATAAATTTCAGCATTTTATGTTTGTGGTTTAAAAAAATTGTACTAAAATTTGAGTGATTGAGTGCTATAGCATGCCACCCTCGCAGGACATGGACTCGGATATCACCCATCGATGTTGAGTTCGGGTTTTGCAGGAGTGGGGTGTTACATATGTGGTATTAGAGCCCAGAAATACTATCTTATATGTGCATTTTGAAATATGTGTCAATTTGCATGCATTTAGTCATGTCATAACAGGTAGTAGCAACTGATCCCCAGTCCGACTTGCATTCATATGAGTCACATGCATGAGCATGTGTTAAGAATTTGAGCGATAGAAATAGTGAAGAGAATGGCGATCTGTTAAAAAATGAGAAAATGAAAGTTTGTGGATATATAAATATGAGAAATAGTATAGGGTTAGATATGACAGATAAAGGTTCAACACACTTGTTTTGGTGAATATATTATGAATATGATATCAATATTGTACTATGGTAATATATCCTCAAATGTAAAATAGATGTGAATATATATTGTTGTGGATTGATAGAAGAAAATAGAGACATGGTAGAAATGACAAAATTTAAGGTGTATAAACAAAGTTGGATGAAATACAGAATTTTCTATGATGTTAAGAGGCAGAAATTGGGCTTGGAATGGTTGTTTGATTATCGTGATAAGAGTTTATAACCTAGTGTAAGAATATGTTAGTGGGATAGAAATCAAAATTTCAAGATGATTATACATCTATGATTCTGAATTGATTGTGAACATACGTAGGTATGAAAAAATAATGGAAATTGAAAGGTGAGACGATGATAACGGTAGATGAAAAAGTTGACAAGGTTAAGTTGATTTGCCTGTATGAGTGCACATCTGATAGTGAGATCACCATGACAAGTGAAAATATTAAGCATACGTGTATTATATGTGTGGAGATGATATAGGAAGCAATCGGTGACTTATTGAATAATTTCTAATTATAGTTCCTATAATTTAAAGTCTAAGATGAGTTAGAGTAAGATGTGAAAGTGCTTATAGTGATCAATTGGAAATGAATTGAGATTGTTAATGATGTTACCCTATATGATCAATTAGAGAAAAAAAAAGAACATGATCATGGCATAATCCCCACGATCGAGGACAGGTGCAAAAGGGGAAGTGTTATCTAGAATCAAATGAGATCAAGGTATCCTTAGCATAAGCTACTAATCAGTGAGTTGTCCTAAATACATCTCTAAACAAGATGTAATGATTTGATGGTGTATACCAAGATACTAGAGTAAATAATTTGCTCCATGCTTCAATGAGCCTTATAAAAAAAGGGATGTTTTGATCATATAAATTATGGCATAAATTGATCTTCTTAAGGTACTAAGAATGGCTGGCAAGTAATGGTGAAGATAGTTGATTGATAAGAATTTCATGAGTGGTATCAATGAAATAGCAAGAAATCTTCTTTCAAAGAAGAATTTCCCTAAATTAGGTTAAGTTGATTAGATGATTCAATTTAAGAATGATCAATGAAGGAACAAATCAGAAATGAATATGCAATGAATTCAATGTGACTATTAGAGTCCTAATCCTAACGGAGACTCAAGCATAAGATGTGGAATATGCCACTGAGAATGTGTGCATTTTGTTCGATGTCAAATATCCAACTAAGTGATTGGATTCTTGGAATTGAGGTGACACCCTTGTTAGTGTGAGGAGAATATAGGTCCACGTTACATTCTATGCAAATATGTACAGGAGATACAAATTAGATATAAGGAATGTGCTACCAATCTAGGAAGTAAAGATTGCAAATAAATTGAAATGTTTGGAGAAACTAGAAAGAATGAACAAACGTTAGAAGAAGTCCACTGGGAAAAATAAAACATAACACTACCTCATTGAGGAATTAGATACTTAAAGAATTACGAGAACAAATCATGGGCATAGAGAGTCTTAGGTTATATCTGATGGAGTTAACAATGCCTCGACAGTATTATGATATTAAAGTTTAAAGTGATCCAAGCGAAATTATATCAGTTAGTGACTATAATCATAAGGGACAATTGGAGTGTATCGAAGAATGAAGTGAATATTTTGAATATTTGAGGAATTCTTACATATCACGAAGGTAAAAACAGTTATATGTCAGGTTCCATAAAAGTGAATATTAGCTTGATCAAATAAATTGTGGGTGGTATAGTATTTGAACATGGCACATTGGGAGACTCAAAGAAGATAGAGGTGATGATAAAGTGAAAAACTACAAGGAATATATGAGAGATTCGAAGTTCTTTAGAACTAGTTGTATACTGGATACTACTAGAGATTGT
The DNA here is from genome assembly GCA_024703695.1 of Erythroxylum cataractarum. Classification (NCBI taxonomy): domain Eukaryota; kingdom Viridiplantae; phylum Streptophyta; class Magnoliopsida; order Malpighiales; family Erythroxylaceae; genus Erythroxylum; species Erythroxylum cataractarum. The sequence goes on from JANJEY010000008.1 coordinate 49,684,537, forward strand.
TAAAGGTTTTTACTGATCTTATCCCTTAACAAAAAAAATGTTTAAGGAAAAACAATGTGTAAATCGTATGAGTGATGATTGTATAAAGAATTTTTAAGGAACTATAACTCCAATGTTAATTATGCCAATTGGATTTAGAGATTCCGCAGTATATACAATAGAATTTCCCATTAGATATTAAGATGGAATCTGTTGTAACATTATAAAGTGATTTTGTGTACATAGGGACAATTGAAGCCTCGTGAGCTGAATTTTGATATGTGATTTGGAACCTGCTATAATAGTGATTGTTTTGAAAGTTTGGAGACATTATTATACATAAACATTTTGGATATATATATATCGATAAAGATTGAGGTGATTATTGAGTTTGAAAAGATTGAAAGGATTATGCAAATGAGTAATTCCTAATAAAGCTAGTGTTGTAATCTAATGCATGGAATAGAAAATTCAATAGTAGAGTATCACAAATTTGGATATTGAGGTTATCAAATCTAGTGCGATAAAAAGTGTATAATGTTGAGCTAATAAGGGGAAAAGGAAGTATTTTAGTTATTGAAATTTAAAATCAATTTTGCATAAAAGGATTAGCAAAACTCAAATCGAGGATTTAGAAACTATGAATCTTATCAAAGAAAATGAAAATGAATCTAAATTTTTGAGTTTGAATAAGAAGAATGATATTTTGTGATCGAAATAAGAAGTATGTGTACCCGATAAAGATAACTGAGTAAAGAGATTGTTAGAGAAGCGCAATAACAACCTATGATATACATCCTTAGGAATACATCGAAAGGGCCTTTGATGGCCAAGAATATGAAACCAAGTGATTACATATACAAGTTGGTAACAGTCTTAACTATTGGAGATATGCTTGAAGCTTATATTTTAGAGTTCATAGGAACATGAGATCAATGTATAGTTCTAAGTGATATCATTAGAATAATCTATGAGGTGCAATACAACAAAATGGAGTCGTTCGCCCCTACATTGAAATGAAAAGGGCCTAAAAATGGTTGAAGGCTAGAATTGATTCGAGATACTATTGATAAGTGAAATGAATCTATAATAGAAATTAAGTGGCTTATGAATGATGAATGAATTTGATGGATCAACATCGAGGTTTTGGAATATATGAGATAGATATAAACGAGTCGAGTGTATTAACACTAAAGAGATGTGAAGTATCAAATGAATGATGGAAGGTCTTTGAGAGTATCACCTTACCAAGGTGTGCTTAGATTGAGAAAAAGTGTGCTCAGATTAGGAAAGAGGAAAAACTATGAGTAACCTGAATTATATTGAGGAAACAGTTATGATAGTGTGATATCTAAAGAAATGAGTAGAAATTATTCGAGTGGTGAAGTTAAATGGAAAACGGATGAGTAATTGAGGAAACAATTCCCCTGCCTTCCTAATCAATCAGAAAAGAATTTTGATGACGAAACTTATTAAGGAGGGGAGAAATGTAACATCCCGTTCTCATACTAAGGGTTAGAACCCTAAAATTTGGTATATGTGAGATCAAAGAGAGATTTAGAAGATGCATTTCATGCTCATGCATAATGACAGCATATACACATACGTGAATTGTGATTTTTGCACATGACAATAATTGTACGTGCATTCATTGACAATTTTCGGGTATAATTGTTTATAATCTGAGTATATTGAAAAATCTGATTTTTATATGTTGAAAATTGATTTGGGGAGTGTATAAATTGATTTGGAATTTTTAGGAATTTTTGGAGAAATTTTTAGAAATTGGTGAGTATTTTAACTAGGAAAATTGCCAAGTGACAAAACAATTGTAAATGGTAGTAGAAATTACTATCTAATGGCAATGAAAATTTTGAAAAAGGACTTTGAGATTTAATGACATATTCTATTGAAAATTGAGAGACAATTGGATTAAAAATTGGAGACAAATGGACTAGCTTATTAAAAGATCAAGAAGGGATCATGAGAGAGTGACATATGGCAAGTGACAAGTGTCACTTGCCACACCACATGTTAAGTCACGAAATTAATAAAAGAAAGACCAAATTGTGGTCTTTCTCTTGTCACCCACAACACTAGCTCCATTTCTTAATCTTCTTCATTTGTTTTTGTTCATCTTTCTCTCTATTTCACTCACGACACTCTCTTCTCCAAGCAACAAGTTGAACCTTGCTTTCTTCAATCACTAGCCATTTTATTTTCTTCATTTCTTACTAAAGACCTAACCCTTACACCCTTGAATGATGATGCACATGTGAGAGAAGGAAGATAGGGATGAGAGAGATCTTGAAGAGTTGAAGAATCTTGGAACTAAATCAAGTAAGTTATGCTTTAATCATTATAGGTATTGTAAAGGAAACTAATATGAAGAGTAATTTGAGATTAATGAATTGATCATGAAATTTATATGTATGAGTGATGAGTGATGAAATGTTTATGCTAATGTCTTGCTTTTGTATATGTAGTGATTAATGATTCATAAATTGATGTAGAGATGATTTAGAGTTAGAATGAATCCTTAAGAGATGTAGAATGAAGTGAAGAAAAATTGATTTGTGAATAGATATTTGTTATGTTATGTTTTTAATTTATAAAAAACATAGATCATTGATTTGTTAGACATGGATTAGATTGAGATTTGAAGTTAGAGAAAAGGCAAGTATAGTGTCTTGAAAAAGGAAGAACTAGGATGAAAGTTTAGAGACAAAGTGAATGGTGTGTAAAGTGTGTTGGAGAAATATTAGTTGTGATTTTTTTCACTGAATATGCTTACTTTGTTTGGCCATAACTTGTTCTGTAGTTATTCAAATGAGATGATCTTTGATTTGCTTTAAATTAAAGCCATAGGGCTACATTTTGTATGAAGATGTCGAATTCAAATTATGTCATTTGGGGTTTCCAATTTCAACTTGAAGTTCAGTACTAGGTATAGGAAAAAAGTGTAGAAAAATTAGATACATATTGGGTTTTTGTTCTATTTTTCTTGACAAATTAATGTGAATCTTTTTGGGTATTTTTGTGATAACATAAAATGAGTATAAAGCTAAAGAGAGGGATTAATCTAGTGTCTTTAAATGTGAAGGATCTAGGTGATAGTTAGAAGTAAAATGAAAGTGGAAATAAAGTTGAATATGTGCAAAAAAATTGATGATGAATGTATATATATGTGTATGCTCTGTTATTAGTGTTTATGATCAATCATGAGCTATAATTTAGTTATGGATGATGTTGAGTTGAAAGGGAGTTAGAATAATGAATAAATGATGAGTATTAAACTAGAAATAATAGACTAAGCATGAGGAATTGAATGTTGTAAGTAAAGAGTTAAAAATTTGATCTGAAACTTCCATGAGTTTCTGTACTAATGTAAAGAGTTTTTGATAAAGTTATCTTCATAGAAGTTGTAGATCTTTCTTTAATCTTTCTATTGATATAAAGTATGGAATTTTTGGACATTAGAGTAGAGAAATATGACCATTAGAAGTTTGTGATGCTGCATGGGATGGCCATTTGGGACAGTTACATTATTTTGAAATTTTGACCCTTATAGAGACAAAATTTATTTTCTAAATCTTTATGAAAGTTGTAGTCTAGAAGTCCTTTTCGAAATGGTCTTTGAATGACCTTAATCTGATACTTGTAGTGAAAGTTATGCCTATTTTATCAAAACATATTAGAGGAAGAAAAAAGAGAAGAGGAAAGTCATGATCGCCACTTTGCAGAAATTTCGCGAAAGTCGCAATTGCGACATTGCGCAGGTGTCGCGATCGCGACTCCGCAACTCTCCTCTAAACCTGAACACCTCTCACTCTTTTGGTTATAACTTTTTCGTTTGACCTCCAAATGACTTAATGTTTAAAACATTAGATTCCTAATGTTTAAAAATTCCCATGATTACTTTTCTTGCATTGTTTATTTTGAGTTTTATATATTATTGTCCTTACATTTTAGGATTAGATTAGTCTCATTCCTTGTAGGATCGACACCTCTTATATTACAGACACAACCTGTGCGTTTACGATATTTGAGGGCTTATATATTAAAGCTCAAA
>JANJEY010000008.1:49754981-49766450 GCA_024703695.1 Erythroxylum cataractarum
TTACCATCCTCCATCAAAGAAATTCTATGTCTCGGTAGATGTCACATTCAATGAACAACAACCTTATTTCACCAATCATTATCTTCAGGGGGAGGATTTAACTAGAGAAGATAAGGAAGATTTTTTGCTTGATCTATCATTGTCTAAAACTCCATCTGATCCTCCTACATCTACTTCCGCACCTCCTTGTTCATCTGATTCTTCGGCACCTCTTTGTTCATCCTAAACATCCAATGAACCACAAGAAAAACCTGATGTAAGATTTGGCAAAGGTAAAGTATATACAATAGGGAATACAACTATCTCGAAACCTATGCAAGTCTAGAAGTCCATCTCTGATCCTTTGAATGAGGTAACAATTTCACACTCTCCATTACAAGATGAATTTCTTGAGAATAACAATGACCAAGACCTTCCAATTGCCATCAGGAATGGAACCAGAGAGTGTACAAAACAACCATTATACCCTCTTGCACATTTTCTGTCGTCGAAGAATTTTTCATCATCTCATAGAGCTTTCCTTGTAAGCCTGAATACCATCACCATTCCTATCACCCTATTTGAGGCTTTGTCTAATGGAAAATGGAAAATAGAAACAAGCTATGAATGTAGAGATGGAGGCATTAGAGAAGAACAAAACTTGGAAGTTGGTTAAGATACTGGCAGGAAAGAAACCATTGGGTTGTAAGTGGGTGTATACGGTGAAGTATAGAGTAGATGAGTCGATTGAGAGATACAAGGCACGATTGGTGGCCAAGGGGTATACACAAACTTATGGAATTTATTATCCAGAGACCTCTACCCCCTGTTGCAAAGATGAACACAATTAGAGTATTGTTGTCACTTACAACTAATTTTGGTTGGAATTTGCAACAGTTCGATGCCAAGAATGCGTTCTTACATGAAGATTTAAAAGAGGAGATATACATGGAGGTTTTGCCTGGTTATAAGAATAACTTAGCTACTCATATTATGTGTAAATTGAAAAAGGCATTGTATGGTGTCAAGCAATCACTAGGGCATGGCTTGGTAGATTTGCAAGAGTTATGTTGCCTATGGGGTACAAACAAAGTCAAGGAGACCACACACTATTCATTAAACACTCTCCCTTAAGGGGAGTTACAATTCTTTTGGTGTATGTCGATGACATAATAGTAACAGGAGATGATGTTAAGGAAAAAAAGGTTTTGAGTCAATATTTAGCTAAGGAATTAGAGATCAAGGCATTGGGAAGGCTGAAGTATTTTCACGGGATTGAAGTTGCTCATTCTAGGATGGGAATTTTTATCTCTCATCAAAAGTATGTTACAGATCTTCTCAAAGAAACAGGCAATACAACATGCAAACCAGTAAGTGCTCCCATGGATCCAAATCTAAGCTTGGAAAGGCAGAGGAGGATGTAGTAGTAGATAGAGAAATGTATCAACGCCTGGTATGGAAACTCATTACTTATCGCATACACGACCAGATATAGCATATGTTGTGTGATTAGTCAGTTCATGCATAACCTAAGGAAAGTTCATCTGCAAGCAGCTCACAAAGCATTACATAATCTCAAAGGAACACCAGGGAAAGGTATTTTGTTTAAGAGGAATGGGGGATTGGTACTTGAAGCATACACCGATGCTGATTATGCTGGTTCAATTGTCGATAGAAGATTGACTTCAGGATATTGCACCTTCCTTGGTGGAAACCTTGTGAGATGGAGAAGTAAAAAACAAGGAGTGGTAGCTTGGTCAAGTGCGGAAGCTGAATCTCGGGCAATGGCTCAAGGTGTATGCAAATTACTTTGGTCGAAGATCATCCTTGAAGACTTGAAGATTAAATGGGACGGTCCTATGAGACTCCATTGCGATAACAAGTCTGCGATAAGTACAGCTCACAATCCAGTCCAACATGACCGAACTAAGCACATCGAAATCAACAGGCACTTATCGAGGAGAAGCTGGAGAGTGGACTGATTTGTACTATTTATCTATCTACACATGGTCAACTTGCCGATATTCTTACCAAAGGGTTAAGCAGTTCAGTTTTTCAGACTATTGTATCCAAGTTGGGAATGGAGAATACCTATTCATCAGCTTGAGGGGGAGAGTGGAAAAACTTTATAGATAGGAGACTATTTTAGGAAAATATATTGTAACAGATTGTATCCTTAAGTTAGGATATTATTGGTCAAGATTTTGATAGGATTGGCTAAGATTCTGATAAGATACTCCATGATTTATGGGTATCTACCAGATTTGGATACTAGGTTTTTGTATATATATTTAGCTAGTGGTGCTGTAACAAAAAACAAATGAGGAAATACACTTTCTGCTTAATTCTGACAAGAATCACAATCAAATCAAATAATAATTGCTATGTAATCCCTAAATATACTGAGACCGTATCACCTAAGATACTAAATCTGAATCATATCAAATCTTATTCTCTAACGTGTACAATGAGATTAAAAGAGAAAACAAAGGAACTTACTACAACTACAAATTGACTGGTTCTTTCATAGAGATCCCAGCGAGTCTGCTTGCAAATTACTCACATTCATTTGTTCTTAAGATTACGTAGTCCTATTGCTAATATGTGCAATCTGATTTTTCACATCCTGTTGTAATGATTTCTGATATGTCATTTGCATTTGTTGAAATGGTCTTAGCATGTGTTATGGTCCCTACTATAGGATCTGGTTATGGGTCCTTGTAAGACAAAATCTGGCGCTAATTCCTAAGAGGAATGCTTGCTGCCCTTTTGTTCCTTCTTTTTTTGGATTACTCATGAATTGTGAAAGCTCATTTGTTAAGAGAGAACTCTCCAATCTCTTACTCTTTGATTTTTTTTTTAGTGGAAAGGACTACTTGTCTTTGCGAGTTTCTGTTTATTCAATTTATAAGGATACAGTCCACCAGTCACAGGGTACAACTGCTTCGAGCTGATAACTGGTTATGCTAAATTATAGGAGAGGAACATATGAAAATAAATACATAAAAGTAGGCTGAGTGAATTAGACAAATTCTTTTGCAGAGTCGTTGCTAAATCTTTTTGCCTAAACTTCCCGGGGGTATGGCACTTGTAAACTTTTGGAGATGTAACGGCATGGTTTCCTCATTATTTGTAACTTTAATTTGTAAATGACCAGTTTTTTGTTTTAGTTTAGTTTCTTTTTTCATTGATTTACTTACACCAGGTAATGCCACTTTTGGAGATGAGAACTTTTCTGGCAACAGCTGGTACTCTTTGGTGAGCACCAATGTGACAACATGGACATTTCAACTAAGTAGCAGCTTTACTACTATTTGGGGCAAGAATGCTGTTGAACCTTCAAGAGTTGAAGAAGATTTTGGGAATGAGATAATTAATACCACTTCAAACTTAAGAGCTTTCACTCTTGCTCAATTAAAAGCTGCAACATATAATTTTAGACCTGATATGGTAGTTGGAAGAGGAGGATTTGGTAAAGTATACAGGGGTTGGATGAAGGAGAAGGTGCCATCAAAAGGGATAAGGAAGACGACCATTGCTATTAAGAAATTAAGTCTCACAAGCATGCAAGGATATCAAGAATGGATGGTACTATTTCTTCTTCCATTACACTTTCTCTGCTTTACTATTTTGCTAGAGCTCTTCCACTTCAAGATTAGAATTATATTTTCTTTGGCTCAAAAGCTCATATCTCATTTAGATTTGGTCACATGCCTCCTTGGAATTTTTTATTACAGAAGAAATATAATCATACTAAAAGCAAGAAATGTTCATATGCATATTCTTTTTGGTTAACTTGAAAATGTTGCTATGTGAAACACCAGTTTGTTCTTCATTGTTAGAATACATATAATCCACTTTTGACCTTATACTTGAGTTGAACAGTTTCTTGACTTGATAACAAAGCCTTACATGACCAAGAGGTCTCGAGTTCAAATTGTACCACCTTCAATTCTGGTGGATTTATAATACAGATTTGTCCACATTGATGTGAGACAGTGAAATATGGTCAGGCGAGAAAGAAGAGAGAGAATTATAAAGGTCAGAGACAAAAAGTTTAACATCTAACACCGGTCCACGTTTTTATAGTAGTTGAGAATTAACCTAAAACTTTAAATGCCTGAAATGATAACAGAAGTATGTCTAATGCTATATTAGTCTATAAAAAATGGCTAATAGATGAATCCGTTAACAAAACGTGGAGTAAAGAAAATATTAGGGGGAAAATGAAAAACCAAATTTACTTGCTAGGTATGATATTATTAGGTGTATAATATTTTTGACAACTTAATGAGTTGCAGCAATTGGGTAGAACTTCAACATTTGGACTTTTAAGAAAGCCATTTATTTCTGGTAAGAGAGTAATTATAACTCGACATTATGTTATAAAGCAACAATTTTACAAGTCGTTGGTACTAAAAGGGAAGAGTTGGCAATAACAAGGTTTGCTGATTTATTCAAGATCTTTATGTTGGTGGCTGTGATAAAAGAGATTGCTCCATCGGATTAATTAGGGCACTATATCCTCCATATTGCAAAAGGAGGTCTGTCTCTCTGTTTTCCCTTTGATCTCTTTTCTAATTGAAGGAAGCAGCAATTCTTTGAAATGTTCAAAAATATTATCTTTCTCAAAGAGAGAACAACAAATTTTCCAATATTAAAATTAGCATGACTATGGTTTTATGTTTGGATTAAGAATTAACCTGGTTAACAATATTTGAATTGATACAGTTTTGATTCTTCTATGATGAATAATCAAACTGCAACTTGGTAGGTTTTGACCCCTTAATTCTAAGATGAAGAAGACTAATAGCAGCAGACAAAGAATGACCTAGTGTTGAATGCTCCTTCATTGTGTTCAGTGTGAGAGAAGAAGAGACATCATAAATAATTTGAGTTCGCCAATGATATTGAAATTTTCTCATGCAAACAATTTCCTATTTGTTTGATTTCACCGTCCCTTTCTGTTGTCCTACATCTCTACTTCAACCCCAGCTTTTTTTTTATTTACATTTTTGTTCTGAGAAATACCACAGAAGGCAGGGGATGTAATTTCTCATTATACTACTCACATTAAAAGCTATCTATGGACTTTAACTATTCTAGTGCAGTATGGACAACATGTTGAGGGGTTTTCAGGTGTTTGGAAGCACTTAAGCTTTTCCAAACCTTTTCAAATGGAAAATAAGAACCACTTGCAGCACCTTATTTCTTTTCAGAGGACTTTTAAACTTTCCTGTGGCCTGAGCTGGAACTTGGTAACCAAAGGCACCCTTTGATCGGAGGGTGTTTGTAGGCCTTAGGTGGAAAACTGGCTGGTGCATGTTTATGGTATTGCAATCTGCTCTTGGTGGAAGCTATCTTTTGCTTGTGGACATGCGACCAAGGTTATACACAAGGTTTTATATTTTTTATTGTATGTATACTGATCTCACAAAACTGGCATTCTAAATTCATCCTAATTTCTAATCAAATATCTGGAAATCTTTGATGTTAGACCGTTACAAGAAGGAAATTTGATTTGTCAAAAGATTATCGTCATCTTGGTCTATCAAGAGCAGTGATCTGTTGAAAGAATGCATAGTGTTTCCTTTGTTATTTCTTTTAACTTCTTTAAAACAGTAGTCCATCTGTTGTATTCTGTTATATATGACATTGATTCAAGAGCTGTGAATACTGTAATAATTATGAAGCCACAGGACGTGAATTTGAATATTGTACCTTCTCCATTGATGAGAAGTGGTGGGAAGAGCAATACCATCTAGAAATTTGAATTCTATTAAGTTCCCGGACATAACTGAAATTAGTATTTTGAAGACCTGGGGTTCTTAGTACCGATATCATAGGTGTGTTGATATAGTGTTTAAAGAGTAAACTTTTAGTTTGGGCCCAAGGATCGTTAGCCTCATACAATTGTATTAGCAACCACTTGCAAATGCAGTTACACAGTGGATCCCATAGCTATGACATGCTTTCATTGTTTCAAGCAATATCAAGTTGGCTGCTTTATGCTGTCCTCTTGTTACTGCAGGCAGAGATCACTTACTTAGGAAGGTTGTCTCATCCAAACCTTGTAAAGCTATTAGGATACTGCAAAGAAGATGATCAATTCCTCCTTGTCTATGAGTTTATGAAGAATGGAAGCTTAAACTATCGTCTATTTGGAAGTATGCTATTTAACATAATGAGTGTCTTCTTTTCAAATACACTTGAATTTTCCAGACACTTTTTTTTAATATATTGCCATAACCTTTATGTTTCATTTGCTTTTTTATTAGAGGGTTCAGTTCGGCCACTTGCTTGGGAGATAAGGTTAAAGGTTGCTATGGAAACTGCTCGAGCTCTGGCTTACTTGCATACTTTGGAGACACCTGTGATTTATAGAGATTTCAAATCCTCTAATATACTTCTCGACGAGGTACAATAAAAAAGCCTGGAAACTATGTTGAAACAGTTAGTCTGTCTTCAATGATTGAGCATACTTTTTCTATCTTCATAAAATCTTTTTGCTTTTGGTCTTCTGTTACTGCCAATCTATTAGGCCATTATTGTATTATGAAAGAACTCATATGTAAATACAATCGAAAGAATTTGACTTTTATATAATAATGGAATTTGATTGAGTATGTTGTAATGGTTTGCACGATTTCTTTTCTCCTAGTCCTTTACTGCAAAGATATCAGACTTTGGCTTGGCATTTGGAGAAGCTGCAGCTGAGGGATCACACTTCACAAGTAGGGTCTCGGGATCACTGGGTTATTCTGATCCCTTATACATCGCTACAGGTACTTTCATTTTGATTATCAGCTTGAGCATCTTAAAACTTTGGTTTGCAGACATGCTTTAAGCTTTTGTGATTATAACCAACTTTAAACCAACGATGACATTAAAATGTAAATGATTGACCAGGACATTTAACTGTCAAAAGTGACGTGTACAGTTTTGGTGTTGTCCTGCTTGAACTGTTGACGGGCCTACAATCAGTCGACAATAAACGTCCAAGGGATGAGCGTATGCTGGTAGACTGGGTTAAACCATATCTGTCAAGTAGAAAAAAGTTGAAAAGTATAATGGATCACCGACTGGAGGGAAGGTATCCATTCAAGCAGGCTTCATCCATTGCTCGTCTTGCTATAAGATGTATTCAACCGGGTTCCAAGCTCCGACCATCAATGACTGAAGTTGTTGAGACACTAGAACAGATCGACTCCAGCAGTGCACGACCAGCAGAACCCAAAACCCTTTCCAACGATCAGTATGAGAGTTAAGAGCTTATTGGTGCTGGTGTCAAGTAGATTTTCACGAGTGAAAGCCTTCCTAATATCCCAATCTAAACGTTGAACTAGCTTAATAGTTCAGGTGATCAGTTCTGATGATTAATGTGGACTACCATTGTTGGTGAATGACTTGGCAAGGCAAACATGATTATGTGTGGCTTAGAGGAAAGAAGAAGATACTACAAACGTGCCGTTGTCCCCATGTGTGGGAAAAGAGACTTTGGAGGATAAGTGGTTTCTTTCGAAGAGTTTGTGGCCTTCCAGCAATCTGTTGTAGTTATATTATAGTCAACTTAAAGTTGGAGTGATTGATTGTATTAAGCTCAGCATTTTTTGCTAGAAGCTGTTGTTAACTTGTGAGCTCCTACTTTGAGGTGTATAATCTTGATTACCAAACTGATTATATGTTTTTTTCGAATATTAGATGTGTTAAATTCTTGTGTCAATTAGGAGCGAAAGTAAACTTAAGATTTTTAAAGGTTTGAGTTGAAATGACTTTGGGATATTCTAAAAAGTTTATAATATGATATTTTAGGTTCTCTCACTTGTTTGTTTTCGACTGATTCCATTTCACGTGTTCTGATGAAAAGGCGAAAAAGAACATAACAAGAAGTTTAATCTCCTCTTTCACAAATGAAAATGAAAATCTAATCTCCTTGCGGTTTTAACATAGCATGATGTTCCATGGCTTCTGGTGCCAAACACGTGAAAGAATCCAACTGGGAATGGATAACAATTTTTGTCTTAGTTGCAATAACAAAGTAGAGTTGAAATTCAACGATATTTAAAATTTGAAAAATAAGTTACATTGAAATCATATTTTTTTAAATAGCATCATATAAGTTATTTATTATATTATTAATTCGTATATGAATGGGATAAGAAAATTAGATAAAGTTTTTTTAATCATGTTATTAACTTCTTTTATTAGAGATTGTAAAGAATTATTATATAATGGATGTTATAAATTTGTGGAGTATTAATTTATAAAATATACATACATATATATATATATATATAATGTACTCATTCCAAAAAAATTTATATAAAAATATTAAATTTTGCCCTCACTCAAAAAAATTTTTGAATCTGTCCCTGAGCAGTCATACAAAGCTTTACTCCTAGTAAAAATACTAATGAAAAAGATAACATCCTCGAAAGGATAGTGGAGTGATATAGAAGCAGAACGCACTAAAGTAAAATGCTCTTGCTTACCTTTACAACACCTAAGGTAATCAAACTAATAGCTACTCATTTATGTAGTTCACACATCTTAATGCATGTCATGATTAAGCAGCTACATTGCTTACCATACCTTTCAATGCAACGAATATAAAGCAAGCCCTCTATAGTCCTAAGTTGGAACAAGGCTTTGAGTCCTAAGGCCTTGTTTAGTAATCAATAATTAAGGAATCAAAATAAAATAAATAAGAATGGAAATGGAAAGCAATAATAGGCATATGAATGAAATTCTTGATTAAACGTATTTGGCATATATTAATAATTAAGAATGTGATTAAACAGGTTAATAGTTATGTCAATCTTTGATATCAAATATTAGGAATGGCAATGAAATTTGTTTGCCCATATTTGGTTATTATATGATTTATTTTGTAAAAAATTAATAAAAAATTTTGTATTTTATAAAAAATTAATGAAAATTATTTTCAATGATTCAATAAACTAATAATTTGAAAATAAATTTTAATGACTTTCATGATAAGAATAAAATCAAAGAAACCAAAAAAAAACTTATTATACTTGATATATTATTAATGAAATAAAAAATTATTAAAAACATTAAATATAAAAGAAAATAATATGTGATTTTAGTATTAATATTATGATAAGAATTAATCAAATATTAACAATATCTTGATCATTTCCTAATAATATTATTATAATATATGTTGTTTGTTATTCATAATATTCCAAGTTATACCTACACCTCATTTGGAACAAATATATAGGATTTTTCAAAATCCATTCCAAATTTGTTATGCCCTATTTTAACCATTCTTAGCAACCAAATAAGCCAAAGTTAGGGAGTTAAGAATGCAATCTTATTCCTACCTATTCATTACCAGTTATAAAAAAAGGCCTAATGGTTTAAATGTTTTTTTTTTCCTTTTAGGATATGACGAGGTTTGCTCAAAACATAAGTTACCTATGTTATCTTAGAATTTTTTAGCAATGGAAGAATGTTAAGGGAATTGAACAAGACTCACATTTTCCTTATACCAAGAGCACCTAATCCTACAATATTAAGAGAATAAAGGCTAATCTCTTGTTATAATATAATTTATAAAGTGATTTCTAAGATTTTACCCTTAAAATTTAAAATGGTGTTGATAGGTATAGTTTATACTATGTTTTGATAAGTGTTTTAATGTGTTTATAGGTGATTATTAGATGATTGTTGCATGTATAGGCTTATAATTTTGTTAATGCGAGTGTTTTCTTATATTCTAAGTGTTTATGTGGTTTAAAGTATGTTTTCAATCTTAATTATATGTTTCTTGAAGTATTTGATGTGTTTGTTAGTGCTAGAAATCATATAGGTAAATAACAAGAGATTTGAAAACCTTAATTACGCCCCCAAAACCCTTAGAGACTACTTAAAAACCTTATGAAGCCTAAAAAATGCATTCATCAGCTTGCAAAAGTGGATCAAACAAGGAAGATCAAAAAGGACGTTTGTATTTCCAGTTTTCCAGATCAAGCTCTGAATAGAGTTTTTCTTTCTCCTTTGTTATTTTCATCATACTTAATGTGTAAAATGAATTTCCAAATGTCTATTACGTTTATGATGCTCCAATTTCTAGATTAGGGTTTATTCCATAGTTATTTTGATATTTGTTGATTCAATACACTATTATGGTGTTATAATTGTGGATGCTTATACTTTGACAACAAATTAAGAGAGTGAATCAAAAGTAATCTAATTAAATTATGCAATGAGGTTTGGTAGTTTAATAAGTCACGTAATTAACAAAACAATTATCATTCAAAGAGAGATCTTATATGAGAACTTGATTATATTCAATAAATAACTTCAAATCTAGTTGAAACGTTAGGAAAGTTTTGTGAATTGAGAGGTTGCAAAATCTAGAATCTTAATATTCAATTAGGGTTAAATTATTACGGTTAATTGGTAAGGTTTTGAGAGAGAGTAATCAACCCTGTAGAAAATCTAGGATCGGCATATAATTGGATCAATAATTGTTAAGGGAATAAAATAACAAAAAAAATAAATCCTATACATTCATTCTTGATCATCCTTAAATAATTGCTACAACTTATTTGATATTTGTTATTTGATTGATTTTATTTAATAGTTTTAATTTTCCATCAATATTTCACTTAAACCATATTTTATTACGTTAGAAAAAGTTAGGTTCAATTAGTTTTACCTATTCCTCATGGCATCGATACCTTTTGATACTACAAGTTTACGATCTGTATACTTTTTTTAAAACAACTAAATATATATATTGAAAATGAGTTAAGGAATAGTATAACAACTTTCAGAGTTATACTCCTTTGCTAAACCTCCCAATGACTACTAACCACATTCTTAACAAAAATGACTTCATTTCTAGGTCCCTACATTTACAACACGACAACGTTTCTTGATTGTTAAAGGGTCTAAACTAAAGAAGAAAATTACCATCTCCTCCACTTTTCGCTACCCATCATCTTCCCCAATTAGTTTTGATTCCTTCAGTGGCTATAAAGGTCTCATTCCTCAACTAACACTCGTAAGTGAGACATTTTTGTTTGGTTCATCCTTCCTTGTTTCTTCTTCATCTAATTACTTACTTCTTTTCTCAAGTCCAATTTACTAGTGAGATTCTCTCTACCGCTGGATATCACCTTCCTCGAGGGGCATGGAGAAGGATCTTTGATCAGGTTCCTTCTTTTATCTTCTTAATATGTACTTACTTTCTATAGTAGATTCTCCCTAAACTAGTTTTCTCTTCCTCTTGCTTTCGTTTTGTTCCTATCCTTTGTCCTTGTATGCTCTTATGTTGAATTCCTTAGCCTCTTACACATTTAGAGAAGCTCGGATTGTTGGACCCCGAATTTTTCTTAGAAGTTAAAACTATTAAATGAAAAGTTGTAAGTGATTAGTTATGAGTAAAGAAAAAGGAGAATTCTTGAATTTGAAATGATATACAAGATTAAGGTAGTGAATGTAGTAAGTTGATGA
>JANJEY010000008.1:49777037-49796628 GCA_024703695.1 Erythroxylum cataractarum
GAACTTTTATTAGAGGTGTTAGATAGCATCTAATAAGCCTCTTTTCATTAAGAATTTAAGCTTATTCATCCTTCATGACTTCTTTGAGTCCATTTAACCGGTAGTAAAGCTTATAATTTCTTGTCATGTGGCCTCTTTTTAATTTCATTCTCATATAGCCTATCAATATTTTCTTAATTGTCCTCTTTTTATATTATTAGGTATTATTACTTTTGTGCTTTAATTTAATGGAATTAAAGCTTACCTTTACGTATTATTGTCTTTAGATGTTTCTTAAAATAGTCTACTTGATGTATGGTTTTCATTATTATTATCCATATTATCAATTTTATATTTAACATTTTCAAAGATTTGTAAAGGATTCTTTACCTATAATAGAGTAAGATGATTATAAAGATTTCTCGTCTTGTGTGATAAATAAGTTGTTATGAGATTTCACTTCATATGCTAAATCAATAAGGTAGCGCATTTTTAGGTGAAAAATAGAAAGTGGACATAGGCTAATGATTGTTTGGCTTAACCACTATTAATTAGTTTTATCTATCTTTTTGTACCACTAGTAATTAGTTTTTATCTCTCGTTCATTACTCTTTTTTACTATTATTGTGTTTGATATGAAATATTCTATATTAAATTTTCATAACCATTCATTAAAATAGATAATCAATTTATTAATTTGTAAATTATGCAAAAATAAATGCACATAATTTATCTCTCTTTTGCTTTAGATGTGAACGGAATGAATCCCTCACCCAATGTGCATTATGATTCTTATAAAATATCTATATTCTTTATGATAGAACACTTAGTGAATTTTATTAGCTTGGTTCTTAATTTTCTTTTCTTTATACTATGACACCCTTTACTCTTATTTTATATTAGCATTATGGGACTTTTCAAAGAAGCCACTTCAATGAAAGTTTCTTATAATTTTCTCAATGAGTTTAACGATTTTAGAGGGTATTAATGGTTGCATTGTCTAGTATGTATATATGTATGCAGCTAATTATAGATTTAATCGACAAAGTTTACCTGCATAGGAGAGTATTTCAAAGGTCCAAATGTTCATATGACTTCCAACTTTGTAAATGAGGGGTATGCACTCTTTGTGGATTTTTCTTAAGTATATTAGAGGTAGGATAAGATGTTTGATCTTGGCCAATTTTATCCTTATTGAACAAGATAGTGTATGATGAGGTTAAGATGCATTCCTCTAACCATTTGATGAATTAGAGGAAAAAATCAACAGCTTGTAAGGTATTAATAATGAAATATTAATACATGTTACCAAATGCCTTTGAAAAGTAAATTTAAAGAGATAGCTGACATTATATTTTTCTCTATAGTAGTTTTTAAAAAGATTTTGAGCTATCATCATATTTCTTTACTATATCTCTACCATTTATGAAGGCATCCTAATTCTCACAAATAAGAGATGGAACAATTTTTTATAGCATTATAGAGAACATTTTAAATATAATTTTAAAGAGGAAATTGTAGCTACTTATATGTTTATAGTTTTGAAAAGTTAGAAGGGCATGAGATTTTATGACTAACATAATGTTACCATTTGATATGTGCTAATAGCACTATATTTTTAGTATGATCTTTTTGAGAGCAATCGGATTGCATGTTTGTGGATTTGTTTATGACTTAGTGCTTAATTTGAATTATTCGTTTGGTCACATGCCTATTTTAACTACCCAATGAAGAAGTAAATATAAGCAATTTATAGCCAAATTGGAGAAGTTTTGAAGTAATTTGGTGGAACAAGTTTTGCATATGGCTCTATGTTCAGTAACATCACACCTACTTTAATTAAAAAGGTTGAATTGCATTCTATCCAAGGTTTTTTTTCCAACAATAATAATGATCGATCAACTACAATCACAAGAAAGCCTCTAATTATAAGCATAAACGTTATAAAAGAAAATAGCCTTGTTCAAATAATAACAATGTAACTCTTCAAATCTGTATTTGGTACCTATCTTAGGACACATTGGCTCTAGTTTAGTTCTACAACTCCTAATGCATTTCATCGAACACCTTGAGGCCAAAACCATCTCAACCCTATCTACACACAAATCCTTTAATTCTTTCCATTATGAACATGCAAAACATTCACACAAGACCAATCAAACCTAAATAAACAAATGAAATGCATTAAATCAGTCCAAAAACACATAAAAAAACCGCAACCCACACCTTACCTTCGAATCCACCAGAGGAGAGACGGATGTTCTGGTCGCCGGAGATGCAGTAGCTGGTCGGACGTACACGGAGAACGAGCTTCGCCGGAGGAGAGGAGAGAAAGAGAAGAGGAGAGTTGGGGAAAGGAGAGAGGAGGGAGGGCCGCAGAGGATTTAAGTTAATTTTGGCGACGGAATTATCCGTCGGTATAATTAAAAAAATTCGTCGCAGCATTAAGCTTCCTAACCTAGTTTCCCGACGAAGTTTTGCAATATACCGACGACTTATTTCCTTCAGTGAACCATTTCTAGCCGACAAGTTTGCCGACCGAAATTTAAAGTCCGTCCCTATTTACAGACAAGATTGTATTCATCGGTATATTTCCGTCGCTATAAATCACCACGAAATTTTCCCTCCAACGTTGGCAACGGATTTCTTAACCGTCGCAAATTTTCTTTCTTTCACCGACGGATTAGGGAGTCCCGTCGCAATTCACATACGATTGACGTTCCGTCGATATAGTTCCGTCATTATTTAACAATTTCCTTGTAGTGTACTAACAAAATGCTACTTATTTAAAGATCTAACTTAGTTCTTAAACTCAAATAGAATTAATTAAACCTGATATAAACTAATAATTTATTATAATTATCTTAATTATTATTTAAGATCAAATTTAAGTGATTTATATTGGACTTAAGAATTGAGTTGAATCACTATATCATTGATATTTGATTAGTCACATATATTACGTTGTTATACACATTTATTTTCTTATTTTAATTGAAGTATAAGAAAAGAAGTTTTTCTAAAAAATTAAAAGTTAAGATTTTTTTATTTTTAAAATTATAATTTTTAAACAAATTTCTTAAATTATATGTGGGCTCTGTGATTACATTTTTTATTAACTCTCCCCCAAGTTTACCAAGGCTTAAGGTAATTGCCTTTAAGATTTGCCAACTTTTTTTTTTCTTTTTCTTATTTACTACTCTACTTTCTAAAGAATTACACAATATATAAAATCTTTACTTAGTCAAGATTCTCCAGGACCATTCTAAGTATTTTATAGGCCCTAAGGTTAAAAAAAAGTTATTATTTTTTACCTTTTTTTGGGTTCTTATAAAGAATATAAAGAAACAAAATATATAGCTTTTGTTATTTTTATAAGGAAAAAAATGAGCCCTATTTTATTTTATTTTTTTAGAGAGTAAAAATAAGTTATATTTTATTTTATTTTATTTCATATTTTATTATTTTTGAAGATAAATCCTGAGCAGATACCCAAGTTATCCGTGCCCATTTTTTGTCGACCTTGGTATTCGCTCACGCTACATAAGACTTAACATTTATAAGCTACATAAAACTTAACATTTCTAAAAATTAATTGGTAATACACCAAAGCCTTAAAATTTTTATAGGAACAATATCAAATTTAATCATAAAAAGGAACACTTGGAAAGAACATTTGAGGGAAAATCAAGCAAATAAAATTAGTTGTATGCATGAGTTCATACGAATATAGGAATCAGGAAATTTCATGGCAGGCACGCACACGCTTACGTAAGCAAAACGACTATAGTAATATAATAATAATAAAAAGAAAATTTGTATTTCTTCGGTTTGCTTCAGAATTAAGGAAAAGAAAAACCAAATCTAAAGGACGGAGGAGGAGGAGAGGAGAGGGCGAAGTAGGCTCCTCCTTCTTAGCAAACATCAAATAGCGGACACGGACACAGACACAACAGGCAGGGCAGAGAGAATTTGGAGCAACGAAATTCGGACATCAAAATAACAAGATATTTTTCTTCCTTTGCTCCTCCTCCCTCCCTACTCCCTACGCTTTCCAAATCTCTGTCACTCACATCTCCCAATCATCAAATCCTATGCTTTAACTCTGCCTTTCTCAATTTTTTTTCTTTCTCTTTCACCTGCTCATCCTAATTCCTAAACCACAATTTTGATTGTCCCTCTTGAGATTGCTCTCGATTCATCGACGTGAAGCTGCAGGTTCGTGGGTGCTTTTGCTCTGCTCTGCTCTGCTCTTGCTTGAAAGAGCAAAGGAGAGATTTGTGGGTTGACAAACTATGGATTACGAGAGCAGCAACTGGATATGGGATGGGGTTTATTACTACCCACATCTCTTCGGCGGTCTTATGTTAACGGCCGCATTGCTTGGCCTCTCCACTACCTATTTCGGCGGAATTGGGCTGTCTTCGTTGCCTTACATGTGGTCCGATCTGGGTCTTTTTCATAAAAAGAAATTGGAGAAAAAGAAGCGCGTACGAGTTTACATGGATGGTTGCTTTGATCTCATGCATTATGGCCACGCTAACGCCTTACGGCAAGCCAAGGCTTTGGGTGACGAGTTGGTTGTGGGTGTTGTCAGCGACGAGGAGATCATTGCTAATAAGGGTCCTCCTGTCTTGCCCATGGAGGAGAGGTATGGTATCCCTAAATATTCTTCATTCGCTCGTGGTTGCTTCTGAGTTGTTTTTAATGTTAAAGACTTCTTCTATGTGTCGGGAGTTGCGACCCTTTTCTTAGCATTTGGTAAATTTGGTAACACATTACTTAGATTATCTGAATAGAATTGAGATCACCTGGATCTAATTCCTGATTTGTTTTTAGGCTGGCTCTTGTGAGTGGATTAAAGTGGGTGGATGAAGTTATAGCTGATGCCCCCTATGCGATTACGGAGCAATTCATGAGAAGTCTCTTCAATGACCACAAGATTGACTATATAATACATGGAGATGATCCTTGCCTGCTTCCGGATGGAACTGATGCTTATGCACTGGCTAAGAAAGTTGGTCGTTACAAGCAGATTAAGCGGACGGAAGGGGTCTCCAGCACAGATATTCTTGGTACACTCATTTTCGTGGATTTGTTTTTTAGATTGTTGCAAGAAAAATGAAATTACGAGCTCGGAAAGCTTTCTGTCTTGGCTTATGCGGATGAAAGATAAAAATTTGACGTGTTTGATATAGAACTTCTCTTTCCTTCTCTCTCTCTCTCTGAGTGTGTGTGTGTGTCTCAAGCTCGCCTCAGAGTTGAGACAAATTGATCGTCCTCCATGATTCTGACTTGACTAATATTTATTCGTCCGCCCAAATTGCAATGCAGGGAGGATACTTGCTTCCTGTAAGGATGGAAACGTTATTGAAGAGAATTCACCAAGAGATGCTCATGAAGAAAGTCACCCAAGTACTGGCTATATATCTCGCTTTCTACCAACATCACGTCGGATTGTGCAGTTCTCAAATGGCAAGGTGTCAGTTTGTTGCATTTCATTTTCAGAAGGATCAGTTTGTAAGCTTTGCACTGTGCATAGACTTGGAATTTCACGTACTTTCTGAAATAACCAAAAAAATGAGAAGTTACTGGTGTCGTGAACATGAACAAAGCTAATGGGTATAAGGAGATCTGTTCTGTAACTTCCTTGGATTTTATGATTTTGTTGAACGATGGTGGGGCTTAGCTATCATCATGGTAAACCAATTAGCCAGGATTGGGTTGGAGAATTACACGTGAAGATGATCGTATCAAATTTTGAAAGTAGCAGTGACTCATTATGGACAATTGGCTTAGTACCCGATACATCTTGGAAGTTATAAGAAAACAGAAAAGGGATTGGTTAGATTTTCAGAATCCATTAAAGCTCTATGATTAGACTCATATACTCACAAAATAGTTAAAAGATTTTTATGGAAAAGAATTTGATTCCTTGTTCATTCACCAATTTCAGCGAACAGAAGGATTGAGTCTTCTTTATAGGTTTGCATGCGTTTGTTTTGGGAGGCGTAGCTGAAGTGGTCAAAATCTACTAAAGTTCTGTGATTAGGATCTAGTACTAGTAACAAAGTAGCAAACAGACTGGAAAGGAAAGAACTTAGGGACTATAGACTGATCTATGGGAAATTTCCATTCCCATCTCGCTCATGTTTAGTGGTGCTGATTGCATACTTTTGATTTATTGAAGGAGGGAGGACTAATCTTGCATTGGCATAATTTGAAGCTTAGTACTCAAATGACAATTCTTATTTCGTTTAATTCCAGGGACCTGGGCCTAATGCACGAGTTGTGTACATTGATGGAGCATTTGATCTTTTCCATGCTGGACATGTGGAGGTATAGTTTGCTATTTGATATCTTCAACTTTTTGCTGTGGAGGATTTCGCTACATTTATATAATCAATTCTTAGTTTTAATTTGGTATCTGATAGGATGCCTGACTTCTATTTACTTCTAGAATATCTTATGAACTTGGTTACCTGCTAATATCACTTCTACATGGATTGTTAGTCTAATTTTCAAACTTCTGAATAAGCCCATTTCTCAAGTTTTATCTAATTGCACTGTCAAACTGCACAAGAAAAAAGTCATTTTTCCAGGACAGGATACTGGTTCTGACTTATTGTCAAACTTGATTATTTCATTTCTATTTGTTTAATTCTTGCGGAGCTGAGTAATAGGTTGTAGAACATTCAGAACAATCTTAAGGGGAAAACGAATACTTTTGTGAGGTTGGGCATCAATTTATTCTATATTTTAGAATAGGAATGGTTAAAGGCCTTTTTTTATCCAGTAGACTCATAGTTTACAGTAGATGAGCAGCATTTACAGTAATCTTCCACAGCGTGAATTATATAGGAAATCTTTAGCTCTGCAGCACTTTTCTTTATGAGAATAAAAAATGTTAAGTCTATGGCTAACCCAATGACAAGAGTTTAGGAAAGGGATTGGTGCAAGCTTCCATGTGACACAAGATCTTTTCTCAAACTATTTTGTGCAAGGTCAAAATATTGAAAAATTTCAGAGGTTTTCCTTGACTTTGTTTGTGTGAACAAACAATTCAAAATGCCTTAACTTTTTTCCTTTTAGAACACGTTTGAGTCAAATAGAAGGTTGGATTAGATGTTTTGTTTGGTTATCTCATACGATTCCAATAGGATACGGTACCTTATTTTGCATAATGCTGTCTGTGGAATATCTCACTTAGAGAATTAGTTTCTTGCTTTTTCTTTGCTTATAGATGGGAAAGATTTGATGAGATTATTTTTTTAAAACAATGCTTTTCGATGCCCTACATTATGAAGAGCCCCAAGATTAGGATTATTTAGTTTGAAATTTATACTTTGAAGATCTGCAAATTGTGAAGAAACCTGCTTGTCATATGATATAAATCATGCCAATTCTTCATTTATATCAGCCTATTGTTCAAAAGGAAGAGTCAACTTTTTATAAAAATTCTTACTGGCTTCTTTGGTAAGCGGGAGAAATCAATTGTCATTTGCTACTTCATCATGGTTGCATGAGAGTTCTCTGGAATTTGTATCTTCTTATTGAGAACAAAATTGTTCTGTATTTGATGCTTTATTGGTTATGATTATACATAGAGGCTGAAGAAGATTTCACCTATTGATCAGACTATGAATATTATGTCATAGTCATCATTCCCCCAGTTCTTTTATGAATTTGTTCTCCTATCTAGCTTTTATTTTTTATTTCATTCTTTCTATTAGAGGCCGAAGAAGAATTCATTTATTAATAATACTGTGACGATTATGTCATTCATCATTCCTCCATTCCTTTTGTGATTTTGTTCTCCTATCTAGCTTTTATTTATTTATTTTTTATTAAAAACTCCTTTTTGTGATTTATCGTGGAGGAGTTATGTAATGTTATCTCTTGGAAATTTATGTATGAAATTTGCTTATCATTCTTATTGCCTTATGCCTGTTCTTGTTCTTATTTTCAGATTCTTAGGTGTGCAAGACAGCTTGGTGATTTTCTTCTTGTGGGGATTCACACTGATCAGATTGTGAGGTTTGCTTCTACTACTGTCATACTTAATGTGGATTACATTTGCACCCCTCACAATCTGAATGCTTCAGCTAAATCATTCATCCTGTTAACATTTCTGATAAACTGAAATGTTAATGAAATATATTAAGGAGCCGCCATTGTATGCAGGGAACACAGAGGGAAACACCACCCTGTCATGCATCTTCATGAACGTAGTCTTAGTGTTCTGGCCTGTCGCTACGTAGATGAAGTGATCATTGGTGCACCATGGGAAGTTACTAAAGACATGGTACGTTTCTTCATTTTAGTATTTATAACTGTTGTCAGATGTAATAGTTGGAACATGACAGTTTTTCTTAAACGGTGAAGTTTCTTTTGACTGCTTAGGATGTGACCCCATGCTTGGAGCTACATTTGAGTGTCAATGCCTAGTTGGATATGTAATTTTTTTGGTTATAAATGTTGCATCTGTGTGCCAACAAAATATTCTACTAGTATGTATAATTAAACTAAAACAATGTTCCAACAGTGATGGATTCGCATGCCTACACACACACACACACACACACTCAGCTGTGATTTAGCATTGGATACTACTTGTGGTTTTTCTTAGAGTGTATTATAGCATCTCTACATTTTATGTCTATGATTGTAAAAGCTGTTGCACAATATTCATAAACATCCGTGACCCATCTGTTGGAAACAAATGCTGGTACTTTGAAAATTTGTTGGCTGCATAAAGAAAAACTACTACATAATATAAGTAATTGTAAAAGGTGCTTCGAAGCAGCAAAGAAGGATTCTCATGTGAATTTTGGCATGGATAAGGGTGTTTTCCCAATTGTTGAACTTAAAATTCTTGAATCATTAAGCATTTGCTGATGAAGTGCAGTCATCGGCAGGTTTTCTTGTATGTTTGTTCTTCTTGTTCGTATTCTTTCTGTTTCCAGGAGCAGATTACTGTTTGATATCTTGTGCATATACTTAGGAGTTTTTGCAGGCATTACCAAATTTTTGTTCTGCTTAGGTCTGCTTGGTATTACAAATGTGTGATATATGAGTTAAAGGCCACTTTTTTTCCTGAATTCTAAGAAGTACCTTGTTTGACATGTTCAGATTACTACTTTCAATATCTCCTTAGTTGTACGTGGAACAGTTGCTGAGAGTGACTCCTGGTTGAAAGTAAGCTTCATTCTTCAATGTACTTTAATATCCTTCTACATTCATCTGATTTCCTCATTTGAAACTCAAATGTCATGTTGTTTTATGCAGAGTGGTCCTGACCCTTATTCAGTTCCAAAGAACATGGGGATTTTCAAGATGCTCGAAAGCCCTAAAAGTATAACTACTTCCTCAGTGGCTCAAAGAATAGTTGCAAATCATGGGACCTACATGGTACATCCTCATTCTCAATTCCCTTACAGGCTTGATTTTAGATTTTTCTAAATGCACGTTAGGTAGGTTGTTTGACTTATGTAAAGAATTGGACATATGTTGATGCCCATAACCTAAGTTAACGCTAAAGGGTTTGATTGCATCCTATGTGCCCCTGAAGTTTGGTGGTGACTTAAGAAATTTCATTGATGGTTAAGAAAACCTCTGTTAAAA
Source organism: Erythroxylum cataractarum (assembly GCA_024703695.1). Lineage (NCBI taxonomy): Eukaryota > Viridiplantae > Streptophyta > Magnoliopsida > Malpighiales > Erythroxylaceae > Erythroxylum > Erythroxylum cataractarum. Next base: position 49,786,641 of record JANJEY010000008.1, read on the forward strand.
TCATTTTTAGATCTAAAGTGAGAACTATGTTGATGTCGGATGTTACTTTTGAGTAATTGGTTGATGATGAGGCATCTTAAGGCCAAAACCGAGTTTGCTACTTCTCAATTTTGAGCTCCTTATTCTGGCAATCAGCCATGTGTTCTGATTGCCCCTTTTGAATCATGACGTTAATTGTAACTTTGCATTCTTATGCTATTTAAGTTATGGTGCTCGTCCCCAAGTAATCGAAGGCTAACTCTTGTATGATATGTAGAAACGCAATGCTAAAAAGACGGCTAGCGAGAAAAAATACTATGCAGAGAAGGTGTATGTTGCAGGAGACTAGCTAAGCAATAGAGTTTCACCAAACAGCTAATCTTGGTACAGTTCTTCATGCGGCCTATGGCATAACAACAACACACGGCAATGTCTTTTGTCGGTCAGATAGAAGAGAAAAACAAGAAGATTAATAGTGCAAACGGAGACGTCACTCAGGAGGCTTTGTTAGGACCTCTCCTACGGATGGTTTTATGTTTTAACTGTCTTATTTCTGTTGTTAAACTTGAGAATAGAGAATTCAAACATCACAGGAATCACATTGAAGAATTGAAATATTGAAGTATTTCTGTTTATTAACCCTTTGTAAAGCATTGAATACCCCGTCCACAATGATTTTTCTAGTGCCAAGTTGACAGTAATACTGATTACGAATGACTAAGCCTAAGCTGCTAGGTGGGTTGATACTAATTAAGCTCTTTTCCCTTATATTTGTCTTTTGCATGCTAGCTAGGTAGACTGCAGGGTAGGACAAGGTCGCGAATGTCGATCAAAACTAAAAACAGGGCAAATGGGTTATTACTATGATTGCATGCATATATTCCAAATGTTTTAAGAGTCGAGAAGTTTGTGCCTACAATTGTTTTAATCAAAGGAAACGTAATATTCCATAAATTAAAACAAAGTAATCCGCACAAAAATACAAACTAGATTTTTCCTTGTATGAAAATAGAAGAATATTTGGTCACTATCCATAGTCAAAAAACAGAAATAATAAATAAAAATGAGGAAAACAGGATAAAAAACAAATATAGATGTAAATCTTGGTTTCACTGACATCATGACTCGTTGAGATGATGTCTAAATCTTGACTATTCAACCAAAACAATCTTAATATTGGCCCTTCGAGGACCTTAGGGAGGGACGTGATTTTGGTCTCGTATAAATAAATGACTAAGATGTAATAAAACAAAATAAGGTTAGGGGAACGAAATCCAAGAATTTGAGGGCTTTTAAACATTTTAATGGGATCCACACAAATAAATGACTCAGATATAATGAGATAGAGTAAGGATAGGGGAACGAGACCAGAGGATTTGAGGACTCTTAGATATCTTAATTATTAATCTATAGGACCCATATAAATGAATGGTTCAGATGCAATGAGACAGAATAGAGACAGGAGAACGGGATCAAAAGATTTGAGGGCTATTAGATATACTACCTACTAACCATAACATTTAAAGAGGAAAAGATGTGTCTAAAGTATGAAATTCTAATAGTCTCCTACAAAATTAAGGTTTTTAAACTTTATTTATTTTTTAATACCCTTAAGGCGTAGTGTAGGCCATGAATGTGACCCAAGATATGGATTTATCTAAATCCTTTGAAATTAGTACATGGTCTCTAACGTAATCAATTTTCTAAACCGTGGATCTCTTTATTTCTCCATAAATTAGGATAGGGTCTTTATCATATCCATGTCCCTAGACCGTGGATCTTATTATTTCTATTGAACTTAGTTCACAATCTCTAGTAAGGTCATGACTCAGGCCATGTTGCTCTATGTACATTCTTTATCACCACATAGCTTCTATATAGGTCATCTTTTAGGTCGTATTTCTTACTGCACTTGACTTATATATGACATGGGCTAATATATGGGCATGGCCTAAATTATGTTCCTCCAATAATTGTATTTTTTTATTTATTCTTGAAATAGCCTTGATCAGGTGTTGATGTGTGTAAGTTTTAATAATATCCTCGATAATCCGCAAGCACACGATTCATTAGTATAGTATTAAAGGTGTCGATCCTACGAGGAGGGATAATCTAATCCTAAAATCTAATACTAGAACAAATCACATAAATTTAAATATAACAAAATTAAAATGAGAATTCAATTTAATCAATCAAATTAAAAATCGAACACGACAATATTAATTATTCAACAGTTACAACACATACCCAAGAATCAATCTAAGGCAATTACCAAATGAAGAAAAAAAAAGGAATTTTACTTATCCTTATCGTTAACCTAACTGATTATGAATTACTGAATTATTGGTTCTAGATGATCATATGGTTGATTACTCTCTCTCGAGTTATAACCATTAACCATAAATCATAAACCCTAATCAAATTATAAAAGTTACAATATCTCAATTAATAGTTTATCCAAAACCCTAATTAGTTCTGAAATTGTTTAATAAACTATCGAAAACCTATGTAAGATCTCTCTTCGCACAATTTATCGATTTGATTTAATTCTTGTTCTATTAAATCATCTAACTCTCGTTAGCCCAATTTAATTATTTTCATTCGATTCACCCTCTCAGTTTATTATCGAATTATGCAATCACATAATTAAATCACAATAAATCCAATAAAACATAAACAATTAGAATTCATTAATTCAAAGATATAACTCCGAAGGTGAATTTAGAACATCCTCAACATTTAAAAAATCTATCATTAGACTACTATTCCAATTATATAAAATAATAAAACTGAAAATAAACATGAAATATGATCTGAACAGATGATGGGAGGCAACGACGTTGGGAAACTCCTAATCAAGGAAATACTTCGAGCCAACTTCTTCTCCACTCCTCTCTTCCTTCTTCTCTTCCTCAATCTCTCGATGAATTCTCTCCATGATTTCTCAAAAGTGGTTGATTCCAAAGCTCCGTCTACCTCTTTGTCTTGTTCTTTAAATATCCTTTGTGTTCTGAGTAACCTTAGGATTTTTTAAGGGTCTGAAAGGTTCAAAAAATCCCTCAAAACTTGATATTTTTTAGTGTCTGTATGTCTTCCCGACATAGGCCACAATCATGGGCAACATTTGAGTCTTCTGTCACAATCGTTGCCTTGTGGCATATAGGCCACAATCGTGAGCCATGTCCTGGGCTTCTGTCATGATCGTGGCATGTGGGCCACGATCGTAGGCCAACTCTGGTGCTTCTTTCACAATCGTAGTTTATTATGCCACAATTGTAGGCTGTTGTTTCGGCCCGAATATCTCCAAAATTTCTCCATTTTTTAATATTGACCATAAAATACTAACAAACATATCAAGGTACCTTAAAAACATAATGTTTAAACTCAAAGACTTGTACTAACCCATAAAAATACTTAAACACAAATAATTAATAAATTAACACAATTTTAACCTAAACACATACTAAACGATTGAATTAACAATTAAATGCATATCAAACCAAGCCTTAAAATGTGATGCAATTTACACTTATCAAGGTTCCAATTCTGAATAATCTTATCACATGGTCAATTTATCATAATTATTTAAAAATAAAAAAATTAAGTAAAACAAGGTAATTTGACATCAAAATCAAGAAAAATATTTAAGAATAAATATATTTTTCATTAAAATTAATAATAGTATGGCATATTTTGTTGAGCACGAGGCAACTACTTTATTTTATAGATGCGCTACTAAGAATTATTTATATAGATGCAACAATGCAATAGATAGTAAAATAAAAATAGACATATTTATAATGGCTAGTGAGAGAATTTCCTCCTCCTCTCTTCTTTTTGCAACTGCCCTTCATTTGAAACCTTTAGCTTTTTGTCACGCCTCCCCTTTTCCTAGGCTTTTCTTTCATCTAGTTGTTGCATGTATCAACTTCTTCCTACTAGAGCTTCTTTTTTTGGTTTCCGCTTCACTGTTGGTTTAGTGGCATTTTTATCTTTTACTTTTTCCCTCCCACTTAAGTTATCATTTTTGACAACTAATTTTTAAAACTCCCTGCTACTTGCACCTATCTATGGCTTCATTGGTGCATATCTTAGACCTTGGATAGAGCTCCTCTATATAAATTTCCTCCTTTTCCCTCTAAGAGTCCTCTCCAAGAGAGGCCTACCTGCCTAACAACAATTTAGGCTGAGGGTAGTTCGAAGTCTAAGTTGTACTTATGGAAATCTATCTTTGGAGACTCTTCTACAACACTCCATTATTGTCCTCCCCATTTGATGAATGATGAATTGGTTATCTCCCTATCTCTATAAACCTATAATTTATAACTTTGCATCAATCATATCTCCAAAAATTATAATAATAGAAAATTGAAACAACAACAACCTATTTATTTCTATTAATATTACTTTTCACATATTTCATATATAAAACATAACAAAAATAAATATAAAAAGATCATTTAATTATCATTCAAATATAAAACTAACAATAATATATAAGTACTTGAAATTTTACAATTTCATCATATGATAAAGAATAATTACATCAAACATTATATAGAAATAATAATAAAACTCCATGACTCTAAAATTATTACAATAAGAGTTCGTGTTAAGGAACACAACCAACCAAAAGTAAAATTTAAGGAATAAACATTCAAATTTAAATGTTTTATATTTATATTACATGTATAGAATTTAACAAATGCATCAAATATAAGTGAAATTAAAAGAAGAAAAGAAAGGAAAACTAAGAACTTCATCCAATTAAATATCTGCTCAAATTGCATTCACCTCAATTCTGATTTTGTGTAAAATCTTCATCATTTATAGGGGCCTCGCCATTACAATCATTCAAAGTTATTGCACCAATGATATGTTAATTATTATTTTTTTATCTAAGATTATCTTCCAAGTTACTCTCATCTATCCAATTTGGTTCCTTAAAAACCTAATATAGTAAGAGATTATTATGGCCAAAGAAAATGGGATCTACAAAACTACTTATTCTATTAAGAGTCCTAGTAAACAAGTAAAAATAAAATAGTATAAAATTATATTCAACTTAATAATGATAATAATATATCTTTGTCTAAGTTTTAAATTGAATCGAACAAAACTGTGTCATTCAATCTTTTGTGTTCTACTATATTCCTTTTCTTGAAATGGATAAAATCTAATGTGTTGTAATTCCTTTCACACCCTATTGTACTCTTACGTTAACTTATAATTAAAATTTCAAACCTTTGCTATTATGGGATATCACTGCCGAATTAGTCCCACTGAGAAAATATAAGACAATAAAAGTAACCACATAAATGAAATAAAGTGATGATTAATTTATAACGAGTAACAACATTGAAAATATATACCTAAATTAAATTTGTCTCTTTGATGAATAATAATAGGCATTTCAAAATTACTAGATGCATCCTTATAAACCTCTATTTGTAAGCTTAGGAGATTTTACATCATATCATAGGCAACAATTGTTGCAATAGTTAATATCAGAAAGTCATAAAAATAGTAATGTCACCACTATTTATGTTAAATTTGAGAGATACTGTATGGTACTGATGTTAGTGGCTGACTTATTTTCAGTATTAAAGTTTTCAGAAAACTTATTGTCACCATTGTTTATTGATTAAGGAAAATAATAATGAGTTTCATTTTGAAAAACATTTCAAAATGGTTTTTTAAAAAATGAAATTGTGTTTGACGAAATGTTATATTACTACCAGATTTGATGATGCATAAATAAATTTTTATGGAAAATGTTTTACCATAAGCTTTATGATTGTATGGAATATTGTAGTTAAATTGTTATGAAAAGTTTAATTTTCTTGTATATTTATTACGCTCACTGAGCTCGTTTAGCTCAATCTTATTTTTTATGTTTCTAAACAAACCACCCTAGGTATGCATTCAGGTGTTGTATAAATTGGACTCCACCTCAAGATTAGTTATATCGTCGGGTGCTACTGTGCTTTTGTCATTTTACTATGTACATTTGTGTAAAGAATGGATGTTTATAAAAGCTTTTAAATAAAATGCATGAATATATTTTAGCTTTTAAAAGTTTATTGTAGTGACTCTTGAGAATTATTTGTTTGGCTTGCTTGTGAGTGGATTTAAAGTCCAAAGTTTACAGTTGAGAAATTGGTGTGAATATAAAAGTGTTTTAAAATTTTACAAGGCTTTTGAAATTTTTGAGAATGTTAAAATGCAGTTGTTATGGTGCCGAAATTTTCAGTAAAATGATAAAAAAAAGTTCCCACTAGTTTTCGCGCTTTTAATTATTAAAGTATAAAAGGTTTTAAATTGTTGAACGGCCTGACTTTGAGGGAACCCTTCAGTCGAGCCAAATATTAATTGGAGGGCTACCGTGGGGTCACCGGGAGGCCTTCACTAGGGTTTCGAAAGGAGAATTCCAGGATGGGTCTTTCATGAATTGTGTTGGACAATTGGAAAGAAATTATATATATATGTGGACAATTTGGCTTTAAGGGGAAACACAATTATTGGTGTGAATTGTTGAAGTTTGATTATGGTTATGGTGAATTAATCGAGTGAGATGGTGTTTTAAAGAAACTGACAAGTTAGAATTGGTAAAAGATGGTATTTAAGTAATTTTTTAAGTTAAACTTTGAAAAGAAGAACAATAGGTTAGGTAACGGAAGTAAGGGAAAATATGATTAGTGCACATGTTACACGATTAAATACTAATTTTGAATTTGGTTAAACCAAATATATAGTTTTAATGCCTTGTTTTTGAATTTGGAAAAAAAATGCGTAAGTGAAATGCAATTTGTGTAAGGAGTGACACAGAATGCATGAGTGTGTTTGGTGATAAGTTTGCAAAAATTGTGAGTGTATTTTAATTGTTTTTTATGCATTAAATTGAATGATTACGAATCCTACCATAAATGATTTCGAAAATAAGATGAATTGAAAAAATACGAGTTTCTTTTGCCTATGGTACATTGTTAGGCTTTATAGATGCTATTATATCAGTTTATAGTAGTTAACCTGTTACGGATAAACGATGTAGAGCCAGCTCTATAAATAGTGGTTAACTAGTCGTGAGTAAGCGATATAGAACTAGCTCTGTTACTATCAGTCTATAGCGGTTAACCTGTTGTGAGTAAGCGATGTAAAATCAACTTTATAACTAGTAGTTAACCAGTCGCATGTAAGCGATGCATGATTAGCTTCGTAACTTTATGTCTAGTGTACTATATGGTAAAAAAAACTAGTAGTGGGCTATATTAAGTAAGAAAATTCATTAGAACAATAATGTTGCCAATATTTATGATAAAAGTAATTTGAGGAGCACTGTATAGTACCAATTTTAGTAGTTAACTTATTTTCAATAACAAAGTTTTCAAAAAACTTTATTACCACCACCAATTATTGATTAAAGAAAATGGAAAATGAAAAATAGAAACTTGTATATTATGAGTTTAATGTCAAAAAGCATTTCGAAATAACATTTCAGAACAATTAAAATTGTGTTTTACAAAATGTTATTATATTACCATATTTGATAATGCACAAATAAATTATTGTGGCAAATATTTTACCACAAGCATTATTATTGTATGGGACTTTTTCCATTATATTGTTGTAAAAAGTTTAATTTTTAATAAACTGATTAACACTTACTCGGCTCGTTTAGCTCACCCTTATCTTTATATTTTCAAACAAATCATCTTAGGCATGCTTACAAATGCTGCAATAATTGAGAATTAGCTGCAGAATTAGTTGTATCGTCAAATGCTGTTGTACTTGTGTGAATATTTGTGGGATTGTAAATACCAATAAACTATGAAAGTTTTGATCCTTAATGGCATTTTTAATATGTTAAAAATTATATGTTTGTGATTGTTTGTAATATGGAACTTGAGATCTCATTCCTACGAAAGCATTCGCTCCCAAAACCCCTCTACCTACGGAAATCGATTAACTCCAAGAGGCAACAGAAAGCACAGCATTTGTTAAACGGTGGGGATGCCATTTAAGTAGTCTCCATTTCACAACAACTTACATTTGCAAAAAAGTAACACTGAATCAATCACAATCCTAAGAGAGTTCTTACTGGAACCAAGTAACAGGAGTAGAGGAGGTGTTGGGGGGAAGCTGAGGCATCATGCAGTGTTGTTGCTGCCAATGTGGTATGGGATTGAATTCGCGGCTTTGTTCTATGCTACTACAATTTTTATCTTCAATTTCCATTTCTTCAGCCTCCATTGCCTCCTCTGGTGTATCTGTTTCTGAACGAGCATTCACAAGGATGGATGCAGGATTTCTCCACGGAACAACTGCCAGGGACTTCTTCCTTTCGTCGCCTTCTTCTTCTTCCTCTAATCTTATTTCAGAAGAACTACCTGAGCGCAGAAACTGATCTGCAGGAATAAGGAAAAATACACGCGCAGAGCGCCATGTTTTAAATTAGTATCGGGTCGCAATTCAAATTGTAATTCAACCGTGAACCAAATTCAACGGAAGAATCAAACCCAGCAGGGGATGGGAAGGGATACCCTTGAAGTTAGAGATGACGTCAGAGTCCAGAGTCACGGTGAAATTGGAAGGGGAAGATTGGTGTACGAAGTAAGTATTAACAGGCCTGAACACAACGATCGCTCTCTCTAGGTTTTCTTCATCGTCATTCTCCTCTTCCTCTTCTATTGTCGTGCTGCTGCTGTTGTCGTTGTTAATTGAACGATTCTCTGCCTCTCTATCCTCCTCCATAATTGGCGGTAGCTCCACATCCTAAAACACAATCATCCATCCATCAGCACTAATCCCAACAAAATCATAAGAGGAAATTTAGAGAAAAAAGTAAATAAACAACAAAAAGCACCAGGCGGCGAATCTTGCGAGCGGGAGAGGACAGAGAGAAATCGGAGAAGTCTTCGCTAACATCTTCGACATCTTTCCTCTTCATTCTCAACATTCTCTTCATCTTCATCGTCAGGTATTCTTCTTCTCCTCTGCTCATCTTTACTTCAATTTTATGAGATTATATTAATTTCTACTGCTCTATGTTCAGTTGGGTGGACGAGAGAATCGATGTTAAAAAGAAGATCGAGGAAGAGTTGTGGTGTTTTATCTCAATTATAAATCATAAAAGAAAAAAGAAAGATGTTTCTTTGACTGTCTAGAGGCATCCAGAAACCTCGCTACTCTTCCCCTCACTCACCACCGTCAGCGTCCAAGAACTCGATTTTACTCTTTTGCCCTTTTATCTTTATATAATTATTAAGTACCCATTAAATCGCATTGATATGAGTATGACGCGTGGCATCCATACTCCGTGGTTCCATACGCTACTAGGCCGGTAGATCACTGGTCTGTCGCATGGATATGACGCGTGGAAGAGCCATCCATACTCCGTAGTTACACTAATATAGATTAGACTTGGACAAGTATATTTATATATAAGCTCTAGTTGGTATAGTCTTACACTACTTGACTCTTACCAAATTTAACTTAAACATAATTTTAATATCTTTTCAGAATTTAAAATCCACCAAAAATATATATTTTAAATAAGGCACTGGGATATCATGTAATTCATTTTTCTTTTTAATATATCGACATAAGTTTTGACAAGTTCGTGTGCAAGTCCAACTTAAAATTCCCAAAGTTTCCTAAACATTATAATTAAGTCCAACTTAATTAGATTGATTTTTCTTCACAAATTGCTCTTTGATGTGTGACCTAATAAATCGGCAATGATTATAAATTATAATTCTAATTCATAATTAGAATTAGACAAATTAAAACTCAAATTAATTTATCTTTAATTCTCCAATTAAATAATTCATAATCATAAATCATGATTGACGTGTAGCACCATGTCATGATCACCTTGTAGGAAAATCCCGGGAGGAACATCACATGTTCCGGCAGCGGAAACAAAAATTTTAGTCCCGGGACCTTCCCGAAAACCCAGGATCCCGGTGTCGGTATGAAAACTCAAACCTGAATAGCCAATAGAGACTAT
>JANJEY010000008.1:49897624-49908510 GCA_024703695.1 Erythroxylum cataractarum
ATGGGTTTGAGACTCATGTTCAGTCCCTTGCCCTTCCTTTTCCTAGAATAAGTGACTATGGGTTTAGGACCCATAGTACTGTCTGGGTTCGTAGCACTATCATAAATGATATATAAAATATGAAAACAAAGGCATAAGCTAAAACAAATACATTATCAATGTAATATGTAAAAGTACAAAAGAATTGCTGAAATTTGGCACTTCAAGAATTCTAATTCATGAAGGAGTATTAAAACAACAAACTATAAGTGAAAGTACCTCTTGTCGGACTAAATGATCCAAATCCTTTGAGGAGCATGGCCAAAGATCCATGAAATTGTATCTTGACACAACATCTTGCAACGTATCCTCTAAAACTGCCCCTCCATCTTCACCGGTCCTTGAAAGAGCCTCTTTCCTTCTCTGCTCAATCTACAAGAAGCAATTCATAGTTAGGGCTCAAGTTCCAGCAGGCTAAAGGAAAATAATAGGAGCACATAATTTTCAAGAGGAAGTATACAAAGTAATCTCCTGTTCCTTAAAGGGATAACCTCATTGGCAATGAGCAATTAGAGTTCTAACTCTAATTTCAAATTGCATCCCTATCTGTTCTCAATGGCAACTGTGAAGGAAAAACTTCCCTACATAAGTTTTACGATCCATGTCCTCCATTTTTCCGCAACAAACTGTCATGCTTTACATCATGAATGGTTCAATAATGAGATAGAAGTAGAGACCTTACTATGGCAACTTTGACCATCCTGACCTGGAAGTGTCAGGAAGCCATCACTTCTATTTGATAAATAGATTGTTGGTTTTAATAGCATATACAATCTTTCACAGATGTATCCATGCATACCGTGGGGGTTTACCAACTAGTTCAGCTTGATGCTTAAAATGTTGGAGAAACTAGAAGATTAAGTCAGTATTTGAACCAACACACAAGAATCTGGTAGGACACAGGGTTATAAAATAACAAAACAGAAGAAATAGGGAAAATTTTAATAGAAAGGACTGCAAGTATCTCACAATGCTTTCTAAAAGACCGAAGGAGAATCTCCAATATGAATAAGTTCTCTGAAAATTGTCATGTCTCATTAATGAGGCTGATAAGCCTTTTTTATAATGGATTACAGAGAGGATGCAAATCTGAAACTAACTCTATTCTAGAACTAACTCTAATCGTTAGTGGGTATCCCACTTATTTCACAACTAAAACTTGTTAATAATAAACAACTATTCCCATCCAATTCTTATCTGCCACGTCTACCCTTTCTTGAATAAGTAAACTTAAATCTATTAAATCTATTAGGACTAAGTATCGTATCAAACACCCTCTCAACATCTGACTTCTCATTGAGTAAAAATAACCAAGTAATTCTAGTGTGGTCATCAATAAAAGTTACAAACCATCCTTTTCTAATTATTATTTTTATTATTGAAGGTCCCCAAATACCACTATGGATTATAGCAAAGGGCTTTGTGGCCTTGTAAGGTTGTGCTAGGAAAGATGTTCGATGATGTTTAGCAATTTAACAAATTTCACACTGAAATGAAGATGGATCTTTATTTGTAAAAAAACTTCAGAAATAAATATCTTATATAATGCAAAGTTGGATGTCCAAGTCTAAAATGCCATAACATAATTTTATTCTCACGAAGTATTGCAATAGAGTTAAGATAAGTTTTTGGGATTGCCTGTCTGAGTCATATCCATTTTTGAAGAAATAGAGACCTCCAACTTGTTTAGCATTGCAAATCATCTTCCACATGTTCAAATCCTAGAATTGACAATCACATGAAGAAAAATTAGCTCGACAATTTTGGCCAATAGATATTTTACTGATTGACAACAAGTTGCATGATAATTTAGGAACATGAAGAGCATTGTGGAGTGTATGATCACGGGATTGAACAATTGATCCTTTCCCAGCTATTGTTGAGTAAGAACCATTTGCTATTTTTGCTCTTTGATTTCCTGTACGAGGACTATATGAAGAAAACAAATTAGAGGACCTAGTCATATGATCTGTTGGCCCAAAATCAATTATCCTGACACTAAAACAAGAGCCAACTAGAAAATTACCTTTCTGAACTAAAAAGTAGGTAGGAATTGGACTTGAGAAATTTTGAAACTGAAGAATTTTACAGATTTACTCTATCTGTTCCTCTATGAAAGGCTGCGTGCCAAAAGACATTTCGAGCTCGGATTCAATAGTGATGGCTTAGGGCGTACAATTGTCTCCGAATTGTTTTTTCTTCCAATTTTTTATGTTCCCGTGAATTTTCTAGCATGTTTCCTGGGTGTGTGAATAAAGTTCACAATGATCACAAGTTACAATAAAGTTTGCCATACTTGGATCATCCAAAGCCGACCTTATTGTCTCTCTTATCAAATATCTAAGTTTTCCTCTCGGTGGCCAACTTTTTGTTTGCAACCGCTCAAGGTAATTCTGGCCATTCAACTTGTGAGTCGTCAATTGTATGTTTCCCATCACAACACCGGGATTAGTCACACTCGAGCTGCTTAAAATCATCGTTGGAGGATAAAGGGTTTCTCTGCTAGCTAGTCATCTCTAAGCGATAGTCCACTTAGGACTAATTTGAATGAAGAAAGAAAAAATAATGTAGAAGAGCCATGGCTCTGATATCAGGAAGAAAAAGGACAGTAATTCTCTCTTATCTTTCTGTGAATAGTACAAGGAATATATTATCTCATTAAATTAGGAAGAATCTATTATTCTAACTAACAAAATCTCAACTAATTAATCAAATATCAACTAATTATCTATAAAAAATCAGCTAATTATGTATAATATCAACAATAAGTTAGATATGTTATCCTAGTTGTAATTATGTTATCCTAATTGTTATAGAATTTCTATTAGAATTAAATTTAAATTAGTTAAGAATCATTTCCTACTAGAATAAGGGCTCTAGAAACTTTTTTGTAGATTTGTGTATTCAACCCTTCAATGAAACGATCCCAAATTATTTTTTTAAACATGATTTTTCAATTAAAAGATGTCATAGTTTCTTCTAAGAGTTATTCTTAGACCATTGGAGTGATTTGTACTTCATAACCTCCATTACTTGTTTATCTCACTAAATTTCAACAACCAAAACCTCAGCACATCAAACCTAAAATTCTAGTTATATCAAAATCTAAAATTCTATCCTAAATTAGCTATACCCAAATCCGAAATTCCAGCATCCTAGGCAGAAGTCCAGACCTAAAATCTAAACTTTTGGCAGCTTAACAATAATCAATAGCCCATATTTTCTAGTTTTTGTAAGTTTTAGGTATTAATTGATATTTCTTCTACTCATCCTACATCATCAAACTAAATCAATCTTTCAAATTAGATTGATTTAGCTAAATTTTGATACCACAGAACAAAAACTATAGTTCTTTTTTTTAATATAATTGAGCTCGTATATGCAGATCTTAACATCAAGTTTTCTCCCACCAGTTTGAAAGAAATATAACAAAAGAATTGGTCATTGATCAATCATATTCTATCAACATATAGACATCAATAAGTCACACATTGATAGGTTCAAATACTAGAGAACATACCTATCATACTCGATGTTTTCCATAGATGTTATAATTAAGTTATTTGCCCACTCAAAAGCCAAAAGATAAGCAACTCCAACCTGTCAAAAATGTCAAAATATTGGAATATAATACAAGATAAATTAAGCATCACTCAAGTATGAAGTCTGAAATTGCGCCAATAGCTTAATTCTTTCTATAAGATAAATCACAAAATTATAATCTCCCTTCAAATGGAACAAAGATAAGGCCTAAAAGTGCTCACTCTTAACATTGGGAAGAGGAAATAGTATGAAAGGAGTACGTTGATCACAAATCAATTTTGAATTTAGTTGAAAAATAGAAACAAACAAGGATCTTTCCAATGACAAATTGACTAAATTGCAACTCATCAAAAGATATGCTTAATTTCAGATATTTTAACTATCATGGTACTGAATATTTTAATCAGAATCTTCAAAAATTCTAAGAAAAACATGGAATTGTCCAAAAAAGTACTTGTGTTAATAGTCCTCAACAGAATGGGATTGCTGAGCAGAAAAATAGACACCTTCTTAAAGTAGCTAGGGTCTTGATGTTTACTAGCAATGTTCCAAATTTTTTTTGGGGGGATGCTATCCTTACTACAACCTACCTTATTAATCGAATGCCTAATCGAGTCCTTTCTTTCAAATCACCTCGTCAAAAATTTCAAGAAATTCATACGACTGCCCATCTTGAAACTAACCTTCAAAGTTATTGACACACAAACTTGATCCTAGAGCCAAAAAATGTGTGTTCTTGGGTTACTCTACTACACAAAAAGATTATAAATGTTATGATCCCATATGGTTGTTTGTTAGTTGCCATGTCACTTTTTTTTAGGCAGATTCCTTCTATCCCAAGTCTTCGATTCAGGGGGAGTATTGGAGTGAGTTTGGTGATGAATCTCAGTCGTGTACATCTGTGCCTGAACCTCCTTGTACATCTGATCCAGAATCCTTTGTATTACTTTACTATTTGTTACAAGTTGGATTTTGTCTTTATCTCTCTATAGGCTATCATCCTCACCCAAAAATACAAAACAGGAAAAGGGGTACAAAGAACAATCCATGTTCAAGAATGAACGTAAGAAATAAACTTACAGCAGCAGAAGAACTAAGACCAGAACTATCAAGACCTTCCGAACCACATATGAATCCTGTGATACCCTGCAGTGATTGAAATATTGATCGTGAGTTCCTTAAATTCTAATGATAACGTTATTAGTAACTCATGAATAATGGCTAGGTTTAGCATATACTGCCAATTAAGATGCAATTTGTAATATTATATCTATAAATGTGTCTCACCCAACAATCGAGGCATCCTTAATGAACAAAAGATCTGTGAGATCTAATCATTCATCCAATCAATCATGTCTATTTATTATTTACCTTTTACAAGTATTCATATTCATACTATCCAGTTTTGTATTCTAGAAAAAGTCGTGAAAGGCTACCTCGTAAATTACTAGATTTTTTTATAGTTATTATACTTAGCATAGGATTTATTGGCGATTATGGACTGTTCGAGATAGAATCCATATTTGAAAATATTTTTTGGCAGTAGACTTACGATTGAATGTTTTCAGTCAAAGAATGAAAGCAAGAATTATCCTCTGAACTCAAAATTTTCAATTTGGGAACTACTACTCTTGTAATGATGATTCTTAGATCCTAGGAGCGATTCTTGAACCTATCCTTTTCTTTAATTCTTTGATTTCCTACTTCTAGCAAACCTTAACATTACTGACAGTCCCACAGCCCTGATATACAGCTTCTACGGTTTATCAAATAGTTGGCATATGTTCTGGTCATCCTATATTAAGGGAAAATGACAAAATTGACGCTAATAGGTTGCTATCTTTGAATTAGCAGCCTTTTCTATTAACACATAATCTACAATAAAACAATGGCAAATACTCCCTATCAAGATGCATCATCACTTATCTTCCAAGAAGATTTAAAGTATGTGTGGAAGATAGTTTAATAAAGAGAAAATAAAAGAGCATGAGATGGAGACACAAAAATCAAACTCAAATTTTCTCCAATCATACATCCAATGGATAATAAGACTATTTTTCATGCATTTTATAATGCGTATAAATGATTACTGGCAACATCATGTAATACTACTGCTAACTGCCTACTCTGGTTACCAGCCGAAATTCATATGAATAAGAAAAAAGAATAGAATAATTACCATATTTGGGACGACTACTAGATTACAATAAACGTAGTTTGCAAACTCAGGAACAATCTCAAACTAGTTGGAACTAACAATAGGATAATAAATCCTCTTCTACTAACTCAACCACCCATTTTTTCTCCTGTTTTACCACTCCGAGCTCCTATCATTGAATGTAGGAGACTTTGACAAAGTACACAACAAAATGCCCTAACCTGAGTAAGAGAGTTCCCCCTACTCTTTAGTGCATAGACAGCTCCTCTTGCAAAATTCCCCCACTCAGAGTACTCCTTTACTTTGAGGGGTCCATTTTCATGGCTTTCGTCCTTCTCCCCAATAGATCTTGGTTGTTGAATATCATGCAGACTGCAAAACCAGTGGTTAAACATTTTACCTATGTTCCAAACTAATACAAATCCAACTGCAATTTCACAAGGAAACTCTTTGTTATCAAGTCATTACTTGAGCAACTAGTAGTGCAGTGTCTTATGAAAGAAAGTAAATTAGATTTTTTACGGTCAAAGCATAAGATAACCATGTGAGAACATCAGTCAAGGAAGGAAATATTCTGTACATACCTTAGTTCTTTTAGATTATCACAATCAAACTTATCTACAGTTAATCATTGACTAGCGGAAAGAAAAAAGAAAGCACAGATTTCACTTATTACTTCCTAAAGACCTACCAGCAAACCAACACCATAAGGAGACATTTAAGAAATTTAAGGCAAGGGTTCTACTTGTATTTAACTGAAAAAAATAACAATACAATTGCTTTTCCCCTTTGTTCAAACAAACTAAAAATTTGGAAGAAATTGCATCATCTCTTTTGCCTGTAGGAAACACAACTCGTTGAACTTTGAAGCATGAAAATGCAAAGAAAAAACAAATATAAGCCTTGAGGTTGGAGAAGAGAGATAGACTGACATAGAAAAAACGTGGAAACCAAAACTTTTTCAAAACTATTTGAGAAATAAATAAAAGTAAGTTATTTGAAATATGCTAAAGAAAAAGCAAGTGACTATGTAAAATCTGGGAAAAAAAAGAAAAAATCACTGGAAAAAATCATATTGGAAGTTGAAACTAATAAAAATTTAAGATTAATTACACCAAACCTTACACACCATTAAGTGCCCACAATTTGAATTTTAATAAAGAGGCCCTGGCACTTTAATGATTAATCAAATATGCAAGTTCTCAATATTGAACAAATTGAACGAAAATATGATTGATAAGTCATTACAATTCATCTTGAATTATAATATCATACTCAAAAATTAATAAAATAACACGATAAAGTATTTGGAAAATAACTTATTTAACTAATTACCAAATCATTGGAGCTTCTTTAAGAAGATTCGAACTATAGAGGGTTGCAAACATCAATATCATAGGGAAGCATAAGTGTTTTGTCTTCATTTATTTTGTCTAGCGAAAAAATGAGCTCATCTTATCCCAATTTTCTCGAACAATAATAATTTTAGAAATAAAGCACTTATTTTTTCCATCTTTTGGAATATGTACGTTGGCCCCATCTGAAATAAAATTTTTGAATTGACCCAAATAGTTTAAATTCTATGATCTTTAAAAGAAACAAGTATAAGTATATAAAGTTAGAAGCCTCCTCTTCCAGCAAGCACAAGGTACATAGGAATATATTAGAAAAAGAGAACTAAGAAAATACCTAATATATTAGAAAAAGAGAACTAAGAAAATACCTAATCTTTTTCCTTATAGTCAATAAATGACTGACTAGCAAATATTAATGTATAAAGAGTGAGAGAGTCTATTTCTAAAAAACAAGGCCATCATGTTACATAACCGCATTGTTTTCCAGTCTAAAAGGCATAATAAGATGGTTGGTTTAACATTGCTCCTCTTGTAGACTAGATAACATATGCTAGAAGTAAACCAAGGCTCCTTGGATATCCTTAAAGAGGAGATAGAAATGACAAAGATTGAAAATGACCTACAATGAAAAGTAGATTATGTTACGAGTCATTATACTTGATGACAATAGGCAATCTATTTTGAATGTTTTAAATAAAACATTGTAAATAGTATATGTATGTCCAATAGTTAAGGAGAGCAGATGGCTCATAATGACTAGGTCTCTTTCTTCTACCATTAAATACTTTTGTTTTAATAGTTACATGGGTTATATCGAGTTGTTACCAAACCCATATAAATCATTGCAAATTTTGGTTTTCTCCCTCTTCACTTTCTTATACTTTCTTTAGAATCTTCTAAATCTAAGCACAAATTCGTGTATCAATTGGTATCAAAGTAGCAATTATATTGTCACAATCTAGTTTTTATTTTTAAACCAACTCTAATGGCAGATGGAACTCGTGGGAAATATATTATGAGAATAGAGGAAATGTGAAGTACCAAATAAAAGAAATGCATAAATAAATGTTGGATGCGCAAGCAAAGCATCAGGAGACTCAAATGAAGCAAGGTTGATATCACATATTCTGTTTGTATTGTAAGTCAATTCATATCTTCCCCAACAGTTCAACACTGGCCTACTATAGAATATATTTTATGTTATTTAAAGGGAGATTTTAAATTAGGAAACTATATGAAAATCATGGACATACTCAACATCGAGTGTTTGATATGCAAATTGGGCAGGTTCCAAGTTTGAACAGAAATCCACCATCGGATGTTTTGTTTTTGTTGGAGGAAATTTGGCCTAATGAAAAAGTAAGAAACAAGTGTTGTTTCCTAATTAGTGCAAAATTTGAATATAGAGATATTGCACAATTAGTGTGTGAGATAACATAAATATATTAGCTCTTAACTAAAATTGATCTAAAAGCCTTAATACTAGCAAAGTTTTAGAGTAATAAATAAGCTGCTCTTTACATTGTCTCTAATCTTATGTTTCATGAACAAACTAAATATATTGAGATTGGTCCACGTGCTCTTTGGTGCATTTTTGCTGAGTATTCTTCCACACAAAAGGGATATTAACGTTCCATCCACCTTAGAAAAAATTTTATTTCAATAGAAGTCACGTTTCTGAAATCGAGTCTTTTTCTCAGTATTCTTATCTTTAAGGAGAGCCCTCAAATGAAAATAAAACAAAAGAGACGTCAAGTGAAAATAAAATAAAGGACCTAATTTTTCTTGATTTTCCTATTCAGCCTATTAAATCTATTCCTTTCGAGTCAAACTATCTATTGAGTCACCTAAGTCATCTGAAACAATGAAGGATAAGGAAGAACAAGTTCCACCATTGCATGTTAGGAGGCAAACAAAAATCCCTCAACTTGTCACCTAAGTCATCTGAAACAATGAAGGATAATGAAGAACAAGTTCCACCATTGCAAGTTAGGAGGCAAACAAAAATCCCTCAACTTGTGCACACATGATCTCCTCCTCCAAAACCTATTCAAACCTCTCAGACAGCTTTCAAACCTATTGAAAATGTCTACCATTCTCAAGTAGGTGACAAATCTAACCAATCAGGTGATATTGCCAATTGCCCTTAGAAAAAAAACCTACACAAAATATACACTACACCTATTCATGACTTACCAAAACCTATCCCAAAGTCATTAAGTCTTTCTTGCCAACCTTCATACAATTCCTCTTCCGAGAAATTTATCCAAGGTGTTAAGAAACAAGAACTGGGAGGAAGCTACGAAAATGGAGATAAAAGCTCTAAGAAAAAACAAAAAATGGGAGTTGGTTTAATTGTCAAAACAGAAGAAGCTAGTTAGATGTAGATGGATTTTCACCTTGAAGTAAAAATGTGATGGTTATGTAGAAATATACAAGGCAAGGCTTGTTGCGAAAAGTATACTCAAACCTCTGGTATTGATTATCTTAAGGCAGCTACTCTAGTTGCCAAGATGAAGATAGTACAGGTGCTATTATCATTGGTTGCCAATTGTGGATGGAACTTACAAAAATTTGATGTAAAAAACACTTTTCTTCATGGTTATCTAGAAGAGAGAATTTACACGGGGGTCCCTCCAAGTTTTGAATCTAACGAGGGAATGGTATGCAAGTCAAAGAAAGCCCTTTATGGACTTAAGCAACCACTGAAAGCTTCGTTAGGAAGATTCTCTAAAGTAATGACTAGTTTGGGGTATAAGTAAAGTCAAGGAGACCATACTTTGTAAGACACTAAAAGTTAGGGAGAGCAATAGCATTATTGGTATATGTGGATGATATCATAGTAACAGGTAATGATATAAACGAGATGCACAATTTTAAAAGGGTGTCTACTGAGAGAATTGACATCAAGGAATTTGGGAAGTTACAATACTTTCTGGGCAATTAAGTGGCACATTTCAAACAAGGAATCTTTATTTTGCAACAAAAATACATATTTGACTTATTAAAAGAGATAGGAAATTCAGGGTTTAACCCAGTTGATATACCTATTAAGTTTAACTATAGACTATAAAATGCTCCAGATGATTGAATAATAGATGGAGGTTCTTATCAAAACTAGAAATTGCATTTGTTATGAGCATTTGCACATACAAGACTAGACATTGCATTTGTTATGAGTATTGTCAACCAATATATACATAATCCTAAAGAGATGCATCTCAGGGCAGTATATTGAATTTTACAGTACTTGAAAGGTAGCCCTAGGAAGGAATCTCGTTCAAGAAAAGAAAAAGTATGACTTTAAAAGCTTATATTGACATTGGTTATGCTTGTTCATTAGTTGACAAAAGGTCATCCTCTCACAATTGTACTATCTTAAGCGGTAATCTTGTAACATGGAGGAGTAAAAAATGTGGTAGCTAGAGCAACTACAGATTCTAAGTTCAGGTTGATGACATTGGGAATAGGCGAGTTACTATGGCTAAAAATAGTTCTTGAAGATATGGGAAAAAATGGGAAGGCCAAATAAGAGTACATTTTGACAACAAATTAGCAATCAGTATTGGACATAGCCCTATTTAACATGGTTGGATTAAACACATTGATGTTGATAGCCATTTCATTAAAGAGAAACTAGAATTTGGCCTAATCTGCACTTTATTTGTTTCAACAAAAGATATTGTAGCTAATCCTGTAATAGTAGATAGTCCCTAAGGGATTATTCTTAGAGATTATCCTTAGCTGTAATATCTAGCTATATTAGGGATATTTCCAAATAAGGAGTCTTC
>JANJEY010000008.1:49918016-49938967 GCA_024703695.1 Erythroxylum cataractarum
TTTCACTGTACAAAATGATGGTGACCAAGTGACATTAAAGACAAAGAGTACCACGGCAAGAATAACCGGGACCCTTAAAGATGAACAGCCACTTGCAATCTACACAATTGACAAGGTCCTGTTGCCCAAGGAGCTGTTCAAGGATGCACCGGCACCAACACCAGCTCCGGCCCCAGCAGCGGATAAGGCGGCCGACACCCCAAAGGCTAGCAAGGATGCTTCCTCATCACCATCAGATTCTCCAGCTGATGCACCAGGGGCAGATAGTGCAGCTGATCAAACAGCTGACGGCAACAATGGTATGAGAGTGGATGGTGGCAGATCTGTTGCCATGGTTATGAGTGTGCTCTTGGGACTTCTAATGTGTCTTCTATAACGGATGGTTCATTTGACCAATTTGTGCGGGAAATAAGCCCGGCTTTGATGGGCTAGAATTGATTAATCATCGAGGCTTGTGCTTATTTGTTTTTTTATTTTTCTTATTATTTTTGGTGTGGTAAGTTTATCCTTTCTTCGCCCCCCCCCACAAAACTATTGTTCCAAGACTTTGTGGTTTGCATCCAGTTATCTTGTAGTTTGATACTGTAGAGCTATCGGCTTTTTATTCCGAATGGACTTTTACCAATGTAATATTGAGTCTGGATTTTTTGTAGCTTGATTAAGCTTTTGTCTTGAACATGTTTGGAGGTGACTGAAAGCAGCAGTGTAAACAAGCAAGTGCCGATCCAAAAGCAAGTGATATAAAACTTTCATATACTGTGCATAATTGAAAAGAAAATGGAAGCCCATGCTCCTTGCTGAGGAATGAATGTTCACGTAATGAAAAAGCAAGATCAGAATCAAGTTTGTACCAAAATATGAAGCCGGTCTCAAGCAACCACAACTAACGGAAATTAGCATCCAAATTGGAAGGTAGCAAGGAGAGGTTCCGGATCCCGAGGTGTATGTGTACGTCACAAGGTCATAAACTTCTTCTCTGATGACAGTGAGACTCTTGTCGAGTAGTCCGGATACAGGACAAACAAATTTGGAAGCAAGTCAAAATTAAACGTAACAAGCATACAATACAATTCAAACGTGTCAAGTATGTCTTTGCTACTTGTCAAAACCTCTCGTCTCAATCATCCCCCCACCTGCCCGCCCCCACAACTCCCTGTATCTTATATGTCGTTAATCTCACTTGTTCAATCTGTTCATTACGACTATGCTAACAAGTGGAGGCAAATTACTATTTACTTGATGGGGATGGGGTTTAAAAAGTACTTCCCAGTTTGGTGAAATTTGTATTTTGATAAGAATAAAAGTAAGAAAAATCAGGCTTTAGTTTCTCAACCCATCCTGCCCAAGTATAAGGATAAGAATGAATCACTGGACCTAATAGCTCAAAGAAATGAAGATAAACCTCAGCTTTAAATCTTAATTTTAGACTAATGTTAAAAGGAAAAAGGATATTGTTCAGTGTTTTCATGTCTAGAAAACCAATAAATGAAGCATTACATTTACAGGCCTCTATAAACATGGCTTTATTACAGATTTGAAGCAATACAAGGCTTTATGTGCTCATATAACGAACTTGGAAAGAAAAGAGCATGAAACTCTAGAGCAGAAGAGCAATATAACATAGTATCAATGCTATAACTGAAGTAATATGCAGAGATGAGCATGGAGCAGAGAAGTTTTCATATGGCTGATACACAAAAGGCTGAGGAGGAGGATTCTGGCAGCACTGCACTGGAAATTGCGTACAATTGACTTGAGACGGTGATGAAGGTGGAGAACCGTACATAGGATAACCGGGAATTGAGGAGGGCGGTGGTTGTGCACCATAAACTGGGTAGCCTGGAAATGGTGGTGGTGGTGGTGGTGGTGGTGGTGGTGGAGAGGCATATACGGGGTAATCAGGGAGTGCTGGTGGCGGTGGAGTAAGAGGCTGGCATGGGTATTGACAAATTGTACAATTCAGACAACCAACTGGGGAGGGGAAGACATTATCCCTGGAAACTTTCCTGGATTCTATGCATTCAAAACTCAAGACTGACATAGAAAGTGTAAAAACAAAAGCAACACTTGTGGGTGACATGTGTCTGTCCTGAACAACAACAACAACAGACTGTGACTATCTGTGATCGGAAAGGAGTTTTTTCGTCAAACTGACAATAACAGAGTTACAGATGATCAAGGAACCGCGCATCCTAGTACAGACTTATAACTTGCTAACTCAGTCATGTCTTTTTCTTCTCTATTCCGGATGTTCTGCCGCATGGCAGACCACCTGTCATGTTTCTGTGGAAGTTGTAAGCATAAATTCACATCCCTGGACAAATGGTAGACCAAATACAGACAAATATGTTTACCATAGTGACGAGAATATCATCAAGCTTATCCCGTTAATCTGTCCTTGGCAGTGTAATAATATTGATGCTATTTGAACCATGTTATTACAAGATGTATCGTTCTAATGGATACATTACAATATTAAACACTGACTCTTATCATCTTCAACAGCGTAAAAAATTACTTGAACCCCCATTGCAAATATATCCACTGGGAACTACGTTCCAGGAAGCTGAATGCAAAGTGGATCCTTCTCTGTGTAGTTGATAGATAGCATCCGCACTTGATGGTAACAATACTGGCTCTCCCTCAAAACCAAGCCAGACATCAATAAATGAAATAATATCCCTATTCTATGGGCAATCAGAAGAACTTGACTGCGCCAAATCCTTGATGTTTGCATACAAATAACTTGTCTTATCCTCCAAAATAGAGCTGAGGGGCACTGGATGAAATCCAGAGTAATTTGTGTCTACCTTTGCCGAGCATAAACGGATGATATACTTAAAAATGTCATGTTTCTTTGCAAAAGGTTGAGCTGCAAATTCCTCCAACGGCATCCACTGTGATCAAAAAAATAGAAACTGGATGAGAGAGTTTTATCAGCTATTGCATTCTCTACACTTCAGCTAGCTTCCACAACATACGTAAAAGACGATGATGAAACACAAATCAAATCAACATGAAATTGGCAGCAGCTGTTATACTAAACAGCTGTTCAATCTTATCCCCAGTACATGAATAAACTCCAGAGAAACCCTAGAACGTTGAGAAAAGCGTGACTAATTTGTTATCTGTTTCTAAATGAATACAACAAATGACTGGACTAGCACCATGATGCAAGACATCACACAGACCATTTTTCACGTAACGAGGAACATGCTCTTACGCTAGTCATCTTCTTTTATGAACCTACATCATTGTCTTCGAGACAACTCAAAAGAGCCATGCCCATATCAATGGAGAAAAGAAAATAATATACCAAAAATTTTCAGAGATGCAAAGCAAATTGAGAGGGTAAACCAATGTCACATAATATTTATTCGGTAAAAGATGCAGATCTTTTCTATAGATTTGCTCATCCTAAAAAATACTTTTACTATTCTAAACTATGTAATGTACACTTTGTGGTAATAGAAATACTAAAAAAGAAATGCTTATTCAGTTTCTATTGAATTTTTTCAACACAGACTGTTATATGATTAATTGTTAGGCAAGAAGCAGGATCTATATGACTAATTATTAAGAACAAGCAGGATCTATATGAAAGTCCTGTTAAAATAACTCCAAAGAAACTTAATACAAGCTCTCTTTTATACCACACGATATATGTCTGATAATTTTGAATTTCTAGACTGATTAAAACCATAATAGAGGTTGTATCTTTTATATTATTTATCGTCTCATTTTATTGTTTACACTTACCTGAGCAGCTTCAATTTCAATTTCTTGTTTCTGGATGTCATAAGACAAAGGGCGCATCATGCAGAGGAAGAACAAGTCCGACTTGCCAAAATATGACTTATGTAACTGCCTGCAAGTTGCAAATTGTAAGGAAACATCT
This sequence comes from Erythroxylum cataractarum, assembly GCA_024703695.1. NCBI lineage: Eukaryota > Viridiplantae > Streptophyta > Magnoliopsida > Malpighiales > Erythroxylaceae > Erythroxylum > Erythroxylum cataractarum. The sequence goes on from JANJEY010000008.1 coordinate 49,921,915, forward strand.
CAACGCATCAAAATGACTGAAAATAAAGACTCTTACTTAATGTTCAGATAGGCTAACTACAAGAATATCCAAGATGTTTGCTTGATGACTTTATTACGTCAAACTATACGGAAAATTTCACCTGAATGCTAAAACCTCCAGAAATTGTGCATCGACCTGAGAAACATAAGAATTGGTCTGAGAAAGGGGAGTGATGCAAAAGAACTTTAAGTATATGGAAGAAATAAAAGAAGAAAAATTAGTCAACCACAAGCCTTAATTTGATGGGATAAAGATTGAGAATTGAGTTGACAACAAAAAATAAGGCTGAAATTTAGATTATGTTAGGATTGCTTATTAGATAGGAAGTAGCAGTAACTTAAATATGTTATCTTACTTTACATATGTTATCTTAATTGTTTAGGACTTACAGAATTTTTATTAGAATAAGATTTTAATTTATTAGGAACCCTTTCCTATTAGAATGAGGATTCTAAGAATTCTATATATGTGTACTCACCTTCAATAATATAAGCAATCTTAAATTTTTTTCAAAAAGCTTGAGTTTACAATTAGAAGCTGTGATGTTTTTCTCTAAGAGTGATTCTTAAATCTTAGGAGTAATTCCTAGTTTCCTACCTTCTATCATTTGTGTTCGCCACAAAATTCCAGCAACCAAAATCCTAACTTCCAGTATGTTAAACTCTGAAATCTTAAACCTAAATTTTCAGTAATCAAACCTTAAAATTTCAGCTATACAAAATCTGATAGTACATTGAGGAGGAGCAACAGGGCACTTTAGAAGAAACAAAATCATCGCAATGGTTAAAGATCGCTTTTATTGCCCTCTTTAAAGCGGAACATGTCAAAGGTTATACGACAATGTCAAACATGTCAATTAGCTAAAGGAAGGAAACAAATTTCTGAATTATCCACACCACTACCCGTGCCTCATGAACCATGGTAGGGCATAAGTAAGGACTTTGTCTTGGGAATTCCCAAAACTATAAGAGGATATGATTCTATGTTTGTGGTAGTGGATAGGTTTTTCAAGATGAGTCATTTCATTCCATGTTCCAAGACCTATGATGCTATCCATGTTGCTAAAATTTTCTTCAAAGAGGTTGTTCGTCTCCATGGATTACCTTTAACCATCGTATCGTGACGTAAAGTTCATAAGTTATTTTTGAAGAACTCTATGGAAAACATTAAACACTAAGCTTCAATTTTAAAGTTCTTACCATCCCCAAACCAATGGACAAACAGATGTGGTGAATAAAAAATTGTAAGACTTGTTAAAATATTTGGAGCCAATGTAAAAAATTGGGACCGAATTCTTCCTACAGCAAAATTTGCATACAACAGTTCTACAAATAGGTCTATTGGTAAGAGTCTACAAATAGGTCTATTGGTAAGAGTCATTTAGAGATAGTTTTAGGAATTCAACCAAGGAAGCCTATTGATTTAGTTCCTCTACCACAAACTACATGAGTTAGTGTTAGAGTTGAAGGTTTTGCACAAAGCATGAGAGACATCTTTGAAAAGATACGACGAAAGATAATAACCAACAATTTGTCTTATAAAGAACATGTTGATCAACATCATAGATTGGTGAAATTCAATGAAGGGGATATTGTAACGGTTAGGATTCGTCTAGATCGTTTTCAAAAAAGAAAATATAAGAAACTTCATTTATGGAATGTTGGATCTTATAAGATTGTCAAGAAGATAAGTACTAATGCTTATGTTTTGGAATTACCAAGTGACATGGGAATAAGTCTTATCTTTAACATTGTGGACCTAACTATTTATCATAGACAAGATGAGCAAATCCCCTACTATAAGGCTATGTTTGGTTGGACGTAAAATTTTTAATAGAATGGAAAAAAATAAAATAGAATGGAATGATTTATAATGGAATGTAACGTAAATAGATGTAATATTAGAAAATTATTGTTTGGGAGAGATGGAAGGGTTCATAATATAATATAGTGAAATGTTGTTTAGATGAAGAGTTCATAGAGTAATATAGTGTATCATTTTACATTCTATCCTAAACCTCATAAATTGGGGGTTTTTTATTTTTACTGTTTAGGATGGAATGAGATGTAATATGAAACTCTCTTCTTCCATTCCATTCTGTAGACAATCCCGTAATAGTAGATAGTCCCTTAATTAAGGGATTATTCTTAGAGATTATCCTTAGCTGTAATATCTAGCTATATTAGGGATATTTCTATATCAGGGATATTTCCTAATAAGGAGTCTTGCTAAATTAGGAGACTACCACCACTATGTACGCTAGCTCTATATAGTGATCTATGGGTCTGCAGCATAAGTAATATAGAACTTTCAATAAATATCGAGTTTACATGGTATCAAAGCCACACGCTCTTCCATGGACTACAAGGCTGCAATGGTGGGATCTCGATCTTCATCCCTCGAGACCAGCAGCAGCTCAACCCCTTTCTCTGGATCAGGAAATCAACCTGATTCAGTTAGCATACAACCAGAAAATTCCCTACAAATTTCAATCCAAAAGCTGAATGGAAGAAACTACCTAGAATGTTCCCAATCAACCCGTCTTGTAATTACCGGAAAAGGAAAGATAGGGTATATAACAGGAGCAATCCAAACTCCAAGATCAAAAGACCCGAATTTCGACCAGTGGTGCTTGGAGAATGCCATGGTTACAGCCTGGCTCATCAATTCCATGGAACCAAGGGTTGGAAGACCCTTTATCTTTTTCCCAACAGCCAAAGATGTATGGGAAGCAGTTAAAGAAACATACTCAGACCTAGAAAACTATGCTCAGCTGTTTGAACTCAATTCAAAAATGTGGAAGATGCAGCAGGGTGAGCAAGATGTGATTGCATATTATAATGAGGACTATAATATGGCAGGAGTTGGATCTATTTGAGGAAACAAAGTGGAAAGATCCAGAAGATGCAGTCCAATATAGAGAGAAAGTTGACAGAGGACGAGTATTTGTATTTCTTGCTGGCTTGAAGGCAAAATTGGATGAAGTTAGGGGACGGATTTTGGGGCGTAGGCCACTACCCTCAATCAGAGAAGTCTTCTTTGAAGTCAGAAGAGAGGAAGCTGGGAAGAGTGTCATGTTGGGAAAAAATGGCACCATGGATTTCCATAATGAAGGTTCAGCTTTCGTCTCAAAGAATAGTGACAGTGAGGGTGAGAAAGGTAAAAACAAGCAGAAAACTTGGTGTGATTTTTGTAAAAAACCATGGCATACAAAAGATACCTGCTGGAAGATACATGGCAAACCAACAAACTGGAAGAAAAAAAGGGCTAGTGGAGAAGGAGAAGGGAAAGCTTTGCAAGCTGGGAACTAGTCTAGTCATGACCAAGATATCTCCAACTCAACCAAGACCTTTCCTTTCACAAAGGAACAGCTGGATCATCTGTTCACGTTCCTTCCAGCTGAGAATACCAAAAAACCTTCTTGTTCTGTAGTCCAGTCAGGTATAATCCTTCCAAAAGCCTTTGTTTGTTCTATATCCTCCTACTCTTGGATAGTTGACTCTGGAGCCACCGATCACATAACTAATAGTTCCAAATTTTTCTCTTCTTACTCACCATGTGCAGGAAACCAGAAAATTAGAATTGCAAATGGTTCCCTAGCTTTAGTCGTAGGAAAAAGGACAGTTCCTATTTCAGATACCTTAACACTAAAAAATGTTCTTCACATTCCCAATCTATCATATAACCTTGTTTCTGTTAGCAAGCTAACTAAAGATATGAATTGCAAAGCTAATTTTTGGTCGACTCATTGTATGTTTCAGGATTTGGAATCAGGGAGGATGATTGGGGTTGCTAAGGTTACTGGAGACTTATATATCTTGCAAGAAGATGGCAAGAAACATGAAGAAGGGAGCTGTCACATTATTGTAAGCAAGGAGGAAGAAACAATGATGTGGCATTATAGGTTAGGACATCCTAGTTTACAATACCTAAAGTGTGTGCTACCTCATTTATCTATCAACAAAAGTACTAGTTTTCAATGTAAATGTTGTGAATTAGCTAAACTTCATAGAAGTCATTACCCCATTAAAAACAACCGGTGTTCGGAGCCATTTACGTTAATTCACAATGATTTATGGGGTCCCTTTAGAACTCAAACACCTAATGGAAAGCGGTGGTTCCTCACTTTCATTGATGAATGTTCTAGGGTCACATGGGTATTTCTTTTGGGAGATAAATCGGATGTTTGTGCCACATTTGTGTCCTTCTATAACATGGTTAGATCTCCATTTCAAAAGGAGATTAGAATGTTAAGAAGTGACAACGAGAAGGAGTATGTGAACTTGGCCTTAAAAAACTTCCTAGGTAGCAAAGGGATTATCCATCAAACCTCGTGCAATTACACCCCATAGCATAATGGAATTTCTGAACGCAAAAATAGACAACTTTTAGAGGTAGCTAGAGCAATCAGCTTTCAAACACATGTCCCAAAATACCTATGGGGAGAAGCAGTTCTCACTGCCAATTTTTTGATCAATAAACTTTCCTCCAAAACCTTAAAATTCCAAACCCTATTACAAACCTTCACTTCTTTCTTTCCTAACACAAAACCGAACCCACCTCTCCCTCTTAAAATATTTGGAAGCACTGTTTTTGTCTATAAATGTTACATTTTTTGAAGGTCAACCTTATGATAGTCACACTCATCTTAAGGGGAAGTATTTAAGTGAGGAAGATGAGAGGTCTAGTGAAAAAAAAACTGAGATATTGAATCTAGAAGAACCAGCATTAGAAAAGATTAATGGTCAGGGGGAGGAAATAGAATATTAGGAAGAAGACAATGTTGAGGAGGAAGCAGGAAGTGAAAAGCAGAGAACATTTCATGGTGTAGTATATAGCAAGGGAGCAAGGGAAGTAATCTTTGATACAACCCAATTATCATCTCCGAATCTGAGTCCTAACCCCTCACCATCTGAGACTAAAATTAATAGTACCCTACCAGGCACTCAAATGATCCTCCTAGTGATATTTTTCTTCCTATTACAATGAGAAAAGGAAAAAGATCATGCACAGAATACCCTACTTCTAACTTTGTCTCTAATGCAAACTTGTCTCCAACTTTTTCTGCTTTTAGTTCCACACTAACCAGTGCAGAAATTCCAAACAATGTACATGATGCTCTGGTTGTTCCTAAGTGGAGGGAGGCAGTTTTGGAAGAGTTAAGGGCCTTGTAAAAGAATAGCACTTGGAAGAAAACAGATCTGCCAAGGGGAAAAAAACTGATTGGATGTCAGTGGATATTTACCATTAAATACAATGCAGATGGTTCAATAGAAAGACATAAAGCTCGGTTGGTGACAAAAGGTTACACTCAAACATTTGGGGTGGACTACACTGAAACATTCTCTCCAGTGGCAAAATTGAACACTGTCAGGGTCCTATTGTCAGTGGCTGCATGTTTAGACTAGCCTCTAATCCAACTAGATGTAAAAAATGCTTTCTTGAATGGTGATTTAGAAGAGGAAGTGTACATGGAACCACCTCCTGGGTTCAAGAAAAGCTTTGGGGACAAGGTGTGCAAACTTAGAAGGTCCTTGTATGGACTAAAATGGTCCCCAAGAGCCTGGTTTGACAGATTCACCAAGTTTGTAACAAGTCAGGGGTATTTCCAAGGCTAATCAAATCATACCTTGTTTACTAAAAGGACTGGGGAAGGTAAAATTGCTGTCTTAATAGTGTAGTGGATGATATCATAATCACTGGAAGTGATCTTATGGAGATAGAGAAGTTACAAGCTCAGCTTGGGAAGGAATCTGAAGTAAAAAACTTGGGGCAGCTTAGATATTTTCTTGGCATGGAAGTAGCTCGATCCAAGAAGGGAATTGTGGTGATTCAAAGAAAGTATACTTTGGATTTATTAAAAGAAACAGGTTTAAGTGGTTGTAAACCTTGTGATACACCAGTGGAACCAAGAAAGAAACTTGGACAACCCAAAAATGGGGTTCCAGTAAATAAGGAGAGGTACCAGAGGCTTGTTGGGAAACTAATTTACTAATCTCACACAAGGCCAGATATAGCATTTGCAGTGAGCTTAGTAAGCCAATTTATGCACTCACCATATGAAGAACACTTGGAGGCTGTTATCAGAATTTTGAAATATCTAAAGGGATGTACTGGTAAGGGATTATTCTTTGAGAAGAAGGAAGAAAGAAGCATAGAAGTCTATACAGATGCAAACTATGCTAGTTCAATAACCGACAAAAGATCAACATCAGGCCACTACACCTATTTATGGGGGAATATGATAACATGGAGAAGTAAAAAGGCAAAATGTAGTAGTTAGGAGTAGTGTAGAAGCTAAGTACAGGACTATGGCTCAAGGAGTGTGTGAAGTCTTGTGGCTCCGATGAGTTATGACTGAGTTAAATTTGGAAGTTAAGCCTCCCATGAAGTTGTATTGTGACAATAAGGCAGCCATTAATATTGCACACAATCCAGTATTTCACAAAAGGACAAAGCATATAGAGGTTGATAAGCATTTTATCAAGGAAAAAATGGAAGATGGAAGCATATGTATTCCATTTGTTCCTACTAAAGAACAGAGAGCAGATGTCTTCACAAAGGGGCTGTTCAAACAACCATTTGAAGAGCAAATTAGCAAGTTGGGCATGATAGACATCTTTGCACCAACTTGAGGGGAAGTGTAGATAATCCCGTAACAGTAGATAGTCCCTAATTAAGGGATTATTCTTAGAGATTATCCTTAGCTGTAATATCTAGCTATATTAGGGATATTTCCAAATAAGGAGTCTTCCTAAATTAGGAGACTACCAAAACTATATACCCTAGCTCTACATAAGAACCTGTGAGTCTGCAACATATGTAGAAAATAACTTTCAATATATATTGAAGTTGCTACAGCTACTCAATATATATTGAAGTTGTTACAGATGTAGTAGCAAAGATACTCATAAAAGTGGCTGCCAAGTACCATGTTTTGAGACATTGTTAGCAAGTTAGGGATGGGAAGTACAAATTAACCAAATTAAGGGAGAGTGTCAAATAATGTGCTAAATGTGATTAATCTTATGATTTAAAGCATTTGATGCAATCCCTAAACTTTAGGGATTAATCCCTAATTTATAGGGATTTTGATGAGCTATATATACTAGTTAGCAATGTAAATAGTTGATAGAGATTAACACCCCATTTGTGGGCCTGTCTAATTAGTATATATGTGCCCATGTTTATAGATTATTAGTGTAAATGAGAATTTTTTCCATATTTGTGATACTTTCATAACCACTATTTTCCAATTTGAATTGAATAATGCTTCCTTGATAGTTCTAAGAACAAACATTAACCACCTTTGAAGTAAATGCTCAATAACCACTAGACAAGTTACCATAGGATACATATTTGGAAATGGGATGTTAGTTACATTTTTTAATTACTCTTCTAAGGGCTATAGGAGAATCAAAATATGTAGTTTCATTATTTAGTGTAGGAGCTGGTGATTGAGATTGAGGAACAAGATGAAAATTGCCTAAATTATTTGCGAGAACTTTTTTTAGAGATTTTGATTCGCTTTGTGGTAAAGTGTTTTTTCAAGTTGTTTCTCTGAGTATAAACAACTGCTTCGTGTGCAGGAACAACTTGTTCCAATTGTAGTGTTTCTCCCCCCGCTAACAAGTCATCTATATTTGAAAGAGTTTGACTAGAATTCCCTCTCCCTCTGTCCTCCATACTTTTAACATGATGATTATGCAATTGTTCAAGAAAATGAGATGGAGAAGAGAGAATAGGGTTTGGTATAAAATCGTCTTCCTTTCTTTCATTCTCCCTTGAAAAGCATTTTTGGAAACATATGGTTGATCATGTTTAAATGAGACATCCATACTTGTATTTTATTTTAGAGTTATAGCATTTGTAGCATTTTTTATTTAAAGCATATCCTATGAAACACATTTTGAGCTTCATGATCAAGCTTAGATCTAAATTAACTATGCATATGAACAAATACAGTGTATCCAAATACTTTTAAAGATAAATCAAAATGTATGTGAAAGTCAAAAAAGATTTGCAAGATTTTATAGGGGTGTGACATATTTTAGAACTCAAATAGGCATTCTTTTAATTAAATAAGAAGTTGTAAATATGGCATCTCCTCAAAGATATTTTGAAACATTCATAGAAAACATTGTAGCTTCAGCTACATCCAATAAATGTTTTTTTTCAATAATACCATTTTGTTGAGGAGTGTCACAATGAGTAGATTGATTTAAATGCATTTATCTTTTAAAAATTCCCCAGTACTTTTTCACATTTTTAGATCTAAAAATATTGAATTTACACTGAAATTGATTTTCTACAAAGACAGGTATGATCATTTATAAAAGTCACAAATCATCCTTTACCTATCATGATGGTAACCTTTGAAGGACCTCATACATCATTATGAATTAGGTAAAATGGTTTGGAGACATGATAAGTTTTGAAAAATAAGTAAGTCGATAGTTTTTAGAAAAATAGCATATTTCAAATTGAAAAGAAGAACAATTTAAATTTTCAAACAACTTGGGAAACAAATGTTTTAAGATATGCAAAACTAGGATGTTATAGCAGAATGCCAAAGCATTATTTGTTTGCCAATAGAAATTGAATTGGTAACACTACCATAACCTTGAGTTGTTTTAATTTTTAGGGTTCCTCAATAAAATAGTAAAGAGCATTAACTATTCTACTACTCCTAATCATCTTCGCCTATTTTTGGTCCTAAAATTCAATAATCAGATTCAAAGAAGACAACATAAGAATTAGACTCTTTGAATAAATTGCTAACAAACAACAATTGCATGCTAGTTTAAAAACAAAAAGGACAAATTAGAGAGTTAAAAGTTTTTCAAATTTTCATCTGTCCTTTTGCTATAATGGGAGAAAACTCTTACCAATTATCTTAACTCTTTCACTTCCAAAATAGGATAATCAAATTTTAAACAAAGAAGAGCATAAGGACATGTGATCAATCATATACCCCTAAATTAATGATCCATAAAGCAAAAATTTTACTACAAGATACAATATTAGGATTGCTACCTAATTGTGCAAGAGAACCACTTACTTGATTAGGAATTGGTTTTTTAGCAATTTACGATGATCTATTTGCTCCTTACTGAAAATTAATTAATTCAACTTCATTGGTATGACAAAATGTATGTGTTGGCCTATCATTTGGTTTGAGGCTCTTCCAATTTGCAAGGTTCTCATGGAGCTTCTAACAAGTCTCTTCTTAGGTATGGCAGGATTTATTGTAGTGATCAAACCATACACGAGGCTTTTCTGCCTACTAAGGTTTAAACACCTTGTTTGCACTTGATTCTAATGCATTCATGGCTGAATTTTCCATACTTGAAGCTTCACCCCTTTTACGAAGCATGACATTCCAACAAATTTCTTCCCTTCTAACTTCAGCAAAGAATTCACCAATAGGAAGAAGTGGTGTCACAGGGATTAAGTTGACTTAGATAAGTGACTTCTACTCTCTTATATTGCAACTTAGTTTTTCAATCAATCTCTCTACTAATTTTCATCAAATAGGTTATGCACACTTCACATAGGAATTTTTTCAGAGTCAATCTGCACTTCAATGGGACATGCTATCAAATAGGTGTCCTGGAATACAACTTTAGCTCTTGAGGAATTTAGTTGATTCAACCAAATAGAGTATAAGTGTAAAGGATTATCCCAGCAAGCCCACAAACGACTTTCAAACTAATTTGGTAACTTAACCAATGAAACATTCAAGTTTAAGATGTAGAACATATAGAAGAAATATTAACTAGCAGCTAAACTCACAAAATTTGAAAATATGGCTAATATTAGGCTGCTGGAATATCCAGTTTCAAGTCTGGATTTCAACTTAAAATGTTTAAATTTCAGATTTAGTACAGCTGAGCATTTAGGGTTTCATTGCTGGACATTTAGGCTATGATTTTTGTTTAGGGTTTTGGTTGTTGGAACTTTAGGTTAGAATTACTAGAATTTAGTGAAGAACACAAACAATGAAGGGTACAAAACTAGGAATCACTACTAGGGTCTAAGAATCACTATTAGAAGAAAGTGTCACACCTTCTAATTGAAAACTCAAGTTTGTAGAAAAATTTAAGGATATGTTGTTATTGAAGGATTGAGTACACACATTTATAATTCTTAGAACCCTTATTTTGGTAAGAAAGGGTTCTTAAATATCCAAAATTGTGTTCTATCCTAATAAGTATTCTTTATTCTTAAATAAATTTAAGCCCTAAACAAACTAGCACAATATATCTAAATTATTTTATTCCCTATCTAATAAGGAAAACTTAGCATAAAGTAAGTTGCCCTTGCTAACAGTTCAATTCTCATTCTTTATCTCATCAAATTAAAGCTTGTGGTTAACTAACTTGCCCTCTTTTATATCATTTATAAACTCTAAACTCTTTTGCATCAATTTGCCTCTGGAGCATTCCAACAAACATCTTTTGTGCCTTATTCCCATTGACTTCAGGTCGAGCTAGACCAAATTTCCCACCTCTTTCATAAGCATACTAAGCCACTCCATGCATACACCAAGACGTGAACACTTTGAAGCTACTATAGGATATCATGTATCTAAAAGGAGCTCCAATAAATGGTCAGATGCTTGAAAAACATGATCACTTTCAAGTGAAAGTCATACTAATGTTGACTGGGTTAGTAATGTGCAAATAAGTGATCAACATCTAGATATTGCACATTTGTTGTAGGAAATCTAGTTACTTGGAGTAGGAAAAAGAAAAAATGTTGTGGCACAAAGTAGCACTATATGAGAGTTTATTGTGATAACAAAGTTGCTGTTTGAATTGCTCATAACTTAGTGCTTCATAGTCAAACTAACCATATTGAAATTGATAGGCAACTTGAAAGTGGACTAATGTGTGTTTCTTATGTTCCTACCTCTCAATAAGTAGTTGATACACTCATCATTGCTATATATATACAAAGTAGAATACTAGTAAATATAGTAGCAATATAACAACTTTCTTGTACATATCAGTTTACATAAGACCAGCCAAAGAATTGTAGATACAACGATCCTCCAATATCATTCTATAAAGATTACAATTCTTGGTTGATTTATATTCATAGTCATTAAACAAACTCAAATCTTGCCATAATTTTTTCAATGAATTGAAGTACTTGGTGACATTATCCTGTTGTTGACGAATTTCACCTAGTTTAATTGATTAATTTCAAAAATTTGAATACAAATGAGTAATATAATCCCATAATACATTAGCTATTGGATAATACATATAGTTGGAACAAATATCCTCTTCCATGGAATTCATTAGCAACATCACTACCTCGGAGTTTTCAGCATCCCAAGTAGCATACATGAGGTCTTCTTTTATTGGAACCTTCTTTTCTCCTATCAAGTACCTGATTTTACCTTAGTTGCATAGATACATTCAAATTGACTAGGACCAGCCCAAGATACTATCCCCATTAAATTTGATGTTAGTGATCAGAACTAGATGAGAATCAGTGCCAGATACCAGCTTTATTGTTAGTGTGATTAGTCAATTCATGAACAATTAATAAGAAGAACATCTTGAAGCATCATACAAAATTATAGAATATCTTAAGATGACACTTGGGAAAGGATTATCCTTCAAAAAGGGTACTAAATTTGATAATCAAGTTTATTCAACTGTGGATTGGGTTGGCTTGATACTAATCGAAGATCTATCACCTGGCATTGCACATACATTTGGGAAATCTAGTTACTTGGAGTAGCAAGAAACAAATCTAGTTGCTTAGAATAGTGCAAAGGCAAAATTTTGGGATATGGCTCACAGTCTATGTGAAGGAATGTGATTAAAAAGGCTTTTCAATAAATTGAAGATGCAAATTGAGAAACTACTAAAATTGATAAGGTGTTGTAAGTATTGCAAAGAATCTGGTCCATCGTAACAAAACCAAACATGTAGAGATATATAGACATTTTCTCAAGGAGAAAACCGAAGAAGGAAGAGTGGAACTGGTATACATCCCAAGTGGACTTCAAACAGTAAATTTTTTCACTAAAAGTTTGAATCGAAATACATTTTATAATCTAAATTCAAGCTGAGCATGGAAGATATTTGCAACTAGCTTAAGGGGGAGTGTTTATTATCTTAGATTATTTGTTCCTAGTTTTTAGGAACATAGATTTAGTTGTTATTTTTACAATTTTTTGGATTTCCTTTTTTTAGGTAAAGGGTTTGTTTTCTGAGTTTATCCCATAAGTTTTTTAGAGTTGATAAATACAAACCCGAAAGATTTAAATCCAAAATTATATTCTCATCATATTCAGATTTTCCTTTTTGACTATATATTTGATTGCAAACTTCACTTTTATTCAAGAAAACAAAATATCAATTGTGTAAATTCTACAATTTGTTTTCCCAATTTCATACTTTTCGATGGGTGAGTGATGGAAGTTTATAATTGCTAGCTATAAGTTTATCTGAAGTTCAAGTTAGTAAAGATTTTTTTTGCAGTTAACTGAACTAAAAAGCATCAAGAACAGCAATAACTACTTTCAAAGAACTGTGCCCATACATAACTTATTTATGGATGTTCAAATTTAATGATTTTAGTATGGTAAATTATGTCCTATGACAAATATGCCTTCTAATAGACCATAAACTTAGAAAATAAGCAAATTACCCCTCATCTAAGAGGCCTAATTTCTGCAATTGGAATGCATGCACGACTAATTTTGGCCACATGGCATGTACCCCAAACATTCAAACACATTTTAGACATGAAATGAAATTTCCCACATCAAACTTTGTGTTAGTGGAATGATTAAGTTTGATCAAATCCATTGTAACATAGAGGGATGGGATTAATAGGGAAAACACACATCATCATTTTGCCTAAATTAATGCTATATAATGATGAAATTTTCATCTTATATTAAATGGTTCGTCATTACAAAATTTTTAATATAAAGAAAGTGATGCTCTCTGTTATGCGTAATGATCATGTGATATGCATTTAAATAAATCCATCAAAAACAAGTTGTTATAAGTCAACAAATGATATTCTATTGAGCACTCTTATTTTAGTCAAGTCTAAAAGGTTTTACTGCAACTGACATAAAGAAATATTGTTCACTTACAATTTAATAAATACTCAAACTGAAAGAAAGAATCAGATTCATACCTGAACCGAACTTCTCCTCCAAACTGTCCTGAATGCAATACAACCTATTCAAGGAGTTGGGAGAGCACATAGTGGAAACTAATATTAGAGGGAAACTAAAAGATTGAGATGAGAAACCATTCCAAAGTGAATGCATAATGACAACTTCTCAGCTTAATTCATAAGAACAACTAGCCCCTGTTTATTGCAGGCTTGAAAACGTTTAAACAACATTCCAAATGTATGCAGATAAGTCAAATTTTGACAACCATGAACTGTGGGCCAATTAGAAAACCGTTATTTTCCACAAATCACTTGCAGTTGCTCATCCTACGAGTTTCAGTAATAGACATATAAAAACACAAAGCATTAACAAATTTCCCAACACCCTTATGTTGTTCTCCGAACTTCAAAGATAAAAAGGGCCATCTCATCTTTACCTCAGAATCTCCAGAAGGAACAAAGCCCAGAAGTATTCCCTTATTAATGGTCATAGCTGTAACAGTTCCACCCTGGAAGGGAGGTACAAACTATTAGACATTAGGCTCGAAGCGTAGTAAGGACCAAATGTGGGTATAACAAACCTGATGATCAATATGAGCGCCCAATGGACAAATTCGATAGGGGGAAACAACAATTTGAACTTCTCCCGGATCTTTTCCAGACATTGCAGAGACTATGTTCCTTATCTCATGTAGCTGCAAAATGTAATCACGGTGAAAGACTATAACTTTGTCATGAATATTTCTTTTGTCATACTGAACCGTTTGTGGTAACATACTACGTTTTCCAGTAACAAGAAGAGAAGAATAAAAAGATTTCTTTTGTATAAATGTCATCCATTAAATCAACAGCGTTTCAGAAGTAATAGATTAGGCAATGAACAATAACCAACATCATAAACCACTGAATCCGTCATCAGTGGCCAACTCTACGAACCTAAGAATTGACAAACAGTAGCATCTAAGCAGTTGCTCATAGATTTAGTTGAATTGGCCGAAAACTTAAGAAAGAAACAGATTTGGTGCAACTCATGAAGACCCATCAGCAAAAAAGCCACATTCGAAAGATAGAAATCGTTACTGTTACCTCATCTTCACTAGGCTATGAAAGTTCATCCATGATATTATGGTTCAACTTCAGCTGACAATTTGAGAACCACGAGGATATAAACTTTTTGTTTTTGATCTTTCACTCGGGGAGCTGAAGTTCAACTTGATTCTAGCGAGGGTGAACGTTGCTGTTCGATCTATGAAGTTGTCGTCTTGAGTGAGACAATACTTGCAAAACAAAGCAAGGCACGCCGGAGGTTGATAACCGGTAGGTCCCTCCGACGCTCATGTTAGTCTTTTTGGTGAGGGTTTGATAGCTAAAAACAAAAAAGCTAGGGCTCTGATCACATACCCGTATCATGACAAAGCTATACCTTATATATGGGATGGTTGCTAGGTTTAAATCTTTACGTATGCATGGTAGACTTCCACCTGCTAGTAGGCCGTGGATACGTGGACTAAGGCATGGGCCTAGCATAGTCGATAGGAATCAGGTCAATCCTTGTGGGGTAGACTGATGGGTCTATGAGTCGTTTTTAGTGAGTTTGGGCCTGGCACGAACGACCTAACCATAAGCCCCCTACTCCTCGACTCTGAGTAGGGAGAATGGTCGAAGGAGTACATAAGGATCGTGCAGCTCGTCTGTGGGGCAGCTCGTGATAGGCCTGATCGGTCGGACATCAATGCATAGTGTATGACGGCTCGTGCTTGGATCGATCGGTTGAGTGTCCCGATCGGTTAGCACTGATGCTTATTGCTCGATAGCTCATGCCAAGATAGATTGAGTGAGCATCGACGCGGAGCGCGTGAGGGCACTCGGTTTAATTTTTACTGACGGCACGTGCCCTCTGACATATTTTCATAATTTGAAACGAACGTCTTTGTAACCGTTGTGCAGCTATCACATACGTCCTTTCAATTGTTGCGTCGTTCCGAATTCCTAATAACCCTAATTCACCTCAGCTCAGATTCTGCCGCGTGTCTGAGTTTGGCTCAGATTTTCTCAATGTGTCAAGCGTTGGTTGGAACGTCCTTTCAACCGATCTTCTATAAATACCCAGGATTGACAGACTACATACTTTTTTCACGTTTGTTTTGTTCGTTGAAATTTCCAACCTCAATTACCAGCTAGGTACGTCCCTTTTCTTCACTTTTCCTAAAGTTTCCTTTTTGTAAACATGTCAACCAATTCTAGAAGTGGGGCTAGCCTTAGGCGTGAAACGGTCGAGAGGGCCTCCCGACTAGCCGGGCCGCCTGAAGTAGTGGCGGTGCCTAGGGTGAAAGGTATCGAAGAAGTTTCGACGCATGAACGGAAGGATGGGCTGGTCGTGGAGGAGCCACCGAGAGATGAGTCGACGATGACCGTGGGGGAGCTGAATCGGTCGATTATTAGGAATAATATCCCTATGTCCTGGGGTCCTATGCTGGCTGGCCAGAATGAAAGGATTTATAGTAGTGGGGGAGGGTATTTTGCTATTTCCGACAGTTTCTTCTCGGTCGGTGGCATGAAGCTCCCATATGCCCCGATCATCGACGAGGTGTGCGTCGCCTACCATCTGAGGCCGGGCCAAATTCCTCCGAATAGATGGAGATTCATCAATGGTTTGGCCTTGCTGTGCCATCAGTTCAGTTGTCCTCCTTCGGTTGGCATCCTATGTCATATTTTGAGAATGAACCAGAGTTCAAGCTCTAGGATCGGGATCCCTCAATTGCAGTATAGAGATGCCCGGTTTTGCCTGACCGAAACGACCTCAAAAATTACCGCTTGGCAAACAAAGTACTTTTTCGTGAAGCCTCAGGGATCTTCCCTCGAGTCCCAGCCGTGGAGATATCCTTTAGCCGAGCAATGGAATGACGCGTCAAGCCTATCCCTTATTAGAGAGGAGTGGGAAGTAGTTGATCGCATAAAGGGGCTTGGTCGGTATGACTTCGGTCACCTCATTTAAGGATATCGCAGGGGGGCCTCGGTCGATTCATTTCTATTGAGCCTCCGCCCTAAATTAACGAGCTAGGAGAATAAACTGCCCCTTTTGGTTGATTCCTCGTGGTTGAACTATTTACTGTATTTGTAAGCATTGGTTTCGATTTCTAACCTGTTTTTATTGCTGTGTAGCCATGGCCAGGCTTGATAATTTCGCCAGATCCTCCGCCCCTACCAAAGGCCAACGCAAAGCTGCCAGGCCCTCCTCGAAGACAAAAAGGCAGGACAGGGAAGGAGAGGCCAGCACGGATGTCGCTCGGCCTACGGTCTCCGAGCCGTCTGCAGCGCTCGCCCTGGCTGTCGCACTCGAGCAGTCAACAGCGATGACCCGATCGACTGGTGAAGGCCTAGTGGTCATAGAAGAGGAGGAGGAGGTCAAGCCACCTCTCAAGAGGAAGAAGACTGCTCGGGTTATCGATCGACCGCCCTGCCCATCGGGCCAAGGCAGGAAGGAGAAGGAGAGAGAAAGCAAGGGGAAAGGACAAGCGGCGAGCACCGAAAAGTGGGAGCCAGCGATCAATTTGGCTAAGACTGCATCGATTGGGGACCTCAATGTGTCCCTTCATATTGCTGAGAGGATCGTTCCCCCTGTAGACGAGAAGCTAATGGACTCGTGGAGCAATCAGGAGCTAGGGCCCAGTCTCGTCCGTAGCTATGTAAGAAGTCTGGCGCTATCCTCCGAGATGCACCAACGTATGGAACAGCTTGACGGGATTAATCAATCGCTGGACCGGGAAGTCCACGATCTCCTTGAGTAGGTGAAAATTTTAAGGGGCCAGCTTTCAGAGGCTTAGGAAGAGAGGGACGTCTTCCAGGCTCAACTCTCTTCCTTGGAGGAGGAGAAGAA
>JANJEY010000008.1:49953137-49966429 GCA_024703695.1 Erythroxylum cataractarum
TTGTTAACAAAACATACAAGTACCTCCTTCTTGAAGTACTTACAAGAAACTCCCTACTCAAAGCCCTTACAATGAGAACTCCCCCTAAAAGCTCTCAACTCTCAAATCTCTCTCTGAGTGATTTTTCTCATTGAGTGAATGACTCAATGATTGAATTCAATAGCTCTCAACTCTAAGGAGCTATTTATAGGCTCCTCTTACTTAGAAAGCCAGATCAAGATCTTTAAGGATCTCCACAATCTTAGTTGATCCTATCAATTAAAGATTACACAGCATCACACTGACTAATAAGAAGACATCCCTTTTCCCTTAGGACTCTTCTAATTAAATACATTACATCAAAATCTAATCAGATAAAGATTACATGCCAACTTGGAAGATTGCATCCAAATCCTTGAAGATCTCCATTATCTTTAGATGATTCTCCTATATGGTCTTTATCTCTTAGATTTGATGATTCTCCAATGTGATCTTCAAGTTGATATCGCCATGTCATTATATGCCACATCACCCAAATTTGCCACATTACTGCTAATGTGCTTTCCAAATCACCAAGGCCTATCAGCACATAGGTCTATCAATGCACATCCATGGACAAGTCCATCTTCCATAATCAAGCTCACTTGTAGTGCAGTCTCGTCGTTCCATGACTAAGTAAAAGTCACAATTCGAGTTAGTATAAAACCTTGTATATTTTACATACCTTTGAATTGCCTCACCGAAGTTAAATACTTATGCGCCTTGTCGCTCTCACATGCCTTTGCGCATTCTTGCGCACCCTCAGGTCTCACGTGAGTTAGTTCACTAACTTTATATGACCTCGCATCTGAATCTCATGTCTTGTCGAATATTTCCACCAATGCATGCCTATATGTGCTCATACATATCGAATCTAGCCTACTACCGAGATCTTCACCGATACTTCCTACATCCCTTGCCTACTTTGCAAGTTCCTCAAGTTTTGCTCACCAACTCGCAAGACTTCGCCTTGTTCCCTCATCAACATGCTTTCCTAGTGCCAACCTGTGTGCTAAGCATTGGCTAAGGCTCACTAACACTCACACGATCTCGCAATCTAAACTTAGGAGTCTAACACTAAGAATATTGAAGAAGAAGATTGGTCATAGAAGGTAAGTGGTTATTAATGTATAAAGAGGAGATTTGTTCTACATTGATTTATTCTTTATCTTGGACAATTTTGCCACATTCCTCCCATCCATCATGAGAAACTAGTCACCAAGTCAGCATTCCACGATGAATTGATGTTAACAAGTTTATTTCTAAAAAGTCAATAGAAGAATTCCTATTTAAATGTTCAAACATTCTAGCAATGTTAATTGATTGATCTATCAAGTAAGAGTACTTCATATGATAAGGTTAAGAATGTCAAGTATGTATGTACTATGTTTAAGGGATGCATAAACATCCCTTGCAACTCCGAAATATGATTGATTTTATGTACATTAACATCCTTTGTAGAATTACAGAAGAATAATAGTTGTGTAATTGTGATTTAGCTTTATATTATCTTAATTATTAGGTTGTTAGTTTTGAGTTACTCTATTATATATTTGTTTTCATATGTATGTATGTTAAAAGATTTTGTCTTTTAAGAATCAGAGTAATCGATTGTTAGCATTGAGTTTTAAATATTGTTATGTTTAACACTGAGACACAATTGAACCATATTTCTGGTTTACACCATTTCACTTTTAATTGTTATGTGTAATCACAATCTCATTACATGTTGAGATAAAGTCATTTTGATGGATACATCTGTATACTATAGGTGGTACAATCAAATGTAAATATGTGTATAAACATCCATTGCAGAAGTAGCCTTCATTCAAGCATTTCATCAAATAGTTAGGAGACTTCCCTCAAACAAGCATGGAAGGTGGAGAAAAAAAATCGACCCATTCACACCCAATATAGAAAACACTAGAAACCATCTTCCAAACAAAAACACGTACATTATAAGCAGAACTCAAACTCACAATAAACTCATCAACGTAACAGTAAAACAAAGCACAAAAAGGAGGGTTTGAAAATAGAAAAGAAGAACAATACTAACAAAGGTAACAACACTCCTTCGATGATGATGATGACAACACAGGAGAAGACCATAATAGAGGGGATGAAACTTATTCGATGGTGAACGAAGAGGAATGTTGACTACTAACACGAAAACAAAGAGAGGTTCGTTTTCATGTTAATAACTTAGTAGAAAATGACGTCGTTTGTTGTTAAGGTTAAGTCGTCGTTTTCGATAAAATCAAAAGAAATATATCATTTACCGAGGATTCAAAACCCCTTGGCCAAATGGTTTGCCATTACCATATGGCTTCACGTTTGGTTAACATAATTATATATAATATATAAATTATATGTTACAGCACGGAATTTTCTATGAGAAATAGATAATTATAAATAAATAGAGATATATACATATAAGTCATGAGAAAATTTATACATAATGTAATATTTCATAAATCATGTTACTAATAAAATTATTATATATACATTCATATTAATTACAACATATGATAATAATAATAATACTAACAATTTAATCAAGAATAAATTACAATATATTAAAAATGGAAAATCAATATTAAATAATAATATAATATGCTTTAACATCAAATTTAATATTATTCAAAATCTATTGTAAGCCTAAAAATAAATACAGTTAACAACAATATCATTTCGAAGATGAAAATTAATATTAATGACAATATTGTATAAGTGTAAAAATAAATTTAGTTAATAAAAATGTCATTTATACTTTTGAATAACTCCTTTTTAATATATATGAATTTATAATTTTATGTAGTCTCACAAAAATGTATTTATAATATATAATTTCCATATTAATTTATGTTTATGATGTTTTAAAAAATTTAGCAAAAATAAAAATCTATAAAAAATGTAGCATTGACAACTTTTTCAGATTTTGGTAGCCAAAATGTTGAACATTTGGCGACGAATTGCGATATCATCGACAAATGGAAGGGCATGTATAAAAATTAAGCAAAACAATGTCATATTCATCTAAGGGGTGACGATTTGTAATTGGTTGCCAAATCTTCAACTACGTAATAAAATTTGACGATAAATATTTAATTTGTCATCAAATGTGTCGGCACGAAAAAAATGTTGAGATGACGTAGTTTGTCAACCAACCCAAAGCCCCCCTCCACTCGAAAGCTTTTAGCCTCCTCTCCCTTGCGCCATTTTTCTTCCTTTTCTCTTCTCCCTTGTCCATTCATCTTCTTTCATCTCATGTTCTCTTCGTTTTGTCCTCCATTGTCTTCCTGTAATTGTAGTCAAGATAAGTCGTTCATGCGACTGTTCTAGGTTATTTTTTTTCTTGTTTAATTGTTGTTGTGTCCTGCCATGTTTGACAAACGGTCTTAGGGTAAGTTGTTGATTTTTTTGTTTGTATTTCGACCGTTAATGGTTGAACAATTATTTCAATGTGTTTATGTTAGTGTAGAATGGGAAAAGACTCAATTTTTGTTGTAAGTTTGGGTTAAATTTTGGCTGTCTATAAAATATTTGGTAAAAGTTTTTATAGATGTTTTCTATGTTTTGTTTTAAGGATTCTAAAAGTCAGTGATGGTTGAATTTAATATCGGATCTAGATATAATGCATTATTACTTGATATAAAAGTAATAAGAAGTTTTCTTGTCTAAAATTATCATATATTATATTTAGAGAAAAGTTGTAGATTGCAGCCATGACATTAAATTTTCATATAGGACACTCAATTAGCATATAATATATTATCCCCAAACATTGCAATACATTATGAATTTGTTGCCTAAAAAATTTATAGTTGTAATGGAAAATTGACAACTTTCATCGTTACACATATAGACATCGTAACAAAGATGATGTAAGGAAAACAAGTGTCTATAATATACCTCTAAAGGGAGAAGTTATGAAGAACATGTCTCCATAGAACTAAGGGTCGGTAGGTAGAAGTGGGTGAAGGTAGTCAGAGGAGATTGTAGATAGAACAAAGCTAACATATCTCAAAATTAAGTGTAACCAAGAATCGACTCTCGTGCAATGAAAATTGCCTCTCATTTTCCCCAAATACTAAAATCCAAACTATCCTAATAGTAAATGGACTAGCTAGCCATTGCAGCTTCTTCTTGAAGAGTGAGTTATGGACGATAGATTAGATACACACACGTCCTCAATATAAGTTCTTCTTTTTGATTGTATTAATGCTTGTTTATTTCAAGCATCATTCTTATTCCAGGAGTCTCAAATTAATAGCTTTGCTAGTTCTCTTTTAATTATGACATAACAATTTAATTAGCTAGGATTTTGAGTCATTTTATCAATTTAAAAAACTGAATTTGTTGTTAAACAATTTATACTTACAAAGTTGTCTAATTGAGAAAATTTATAACAGAGTTACATTCCAAGAAAATAAGAACTACACAAATTTTTGTGATTACAATTTAATTTTTAGGTTACATGAAAATAAATGATATGTGCTTAAATGTTAATTCATTTAATCTACTACACTTAGTGATTAATGTCTTAAAATGATTAGGATACTCACTTTAGCTCATATTTGATTTTAGGTACATTTCGGAATTGAAGGAGCAAAAGTCACCCAAAAGCATATTCATTAAGTCATCTTCTCAATGTTCACACTCACTTGTCTTCATGGAGAAAAAAGAAGAAGATTAAAAGAAATAGAAAATAAAAAATGTCAAGCAAGATGAGATATATGTTGAAAATACAAAGAAGAAAAATACATGAGATGGTTCACGACCTTAAAAGGGACTGTGTGGGTGTGAGATCAAGGCCGCGAGAAGCCTCTTAAAGCTGTAAAAAGTTACTCATGTGAGGCTCTTCTCACACCCATGACAAGCAACTCATAGGTGTGAGAAAGGGATAACTTTCCATTTAACCCCAGTTTTTAATTATAAAAGGTAATACTGTGACGACGAAAAAGGGGACTTGGGGGGACAGAAGCAAAATCCTACATTCTTCGCCATTTTCTCTCAATTTTCAACATCAACAGAGGCAGTCATGGGTGATTTTTGGAGGTTGATGGAGAAGATGGAAGGCTAACGTTCCCGACACTATTTCATAGGTGCAATTGACTCCAAGGAGCATATTAAACATAGTATCATTGTGTATCATTTTTTTTCCCTCTTTTCAGATTGTTTACGTTATCTTGAGATTAATGATTGGGTATTGTGTAAAAATGCTTTTGATGCTCTATTGAATCGTTTTTCATGACAACCCATTGCTAGAACTTAAATGCAATATGTAATAGTTGTGTTAAAGGTCGTTTGTGGCAATTAATAATGTTGAATCTTTAGGGATAACGTAATCCAAGCTTGTATGATTATTGCTTAGAATGGTACATTTTTTCAGTTGTAATGCAGCTGTCTAGATAAACTTAGAGAGCTTGTTTTAGGTTTCTCGATAGTTATGGTTAATTAAAAACTTGTTTTAATTAACTATGACCTAAGAAAAAACTATAATTAACAGAGGTTGTTGTTAATTCACGACTAATAGTTTGGAAAAAGGTGTGAGGACGATAATGCAATGATATATGTTAAATTGTGCGTATGCTAAGATCAAACCAAAGATGTTTTATAAACATTTATCACTTGTCATTTTTAACTATTTTTTATAAATAACATGTTTTAGTTTAATTTTATTATGTTATCTCATTTGTACTTACCAAAAACCCCCTTGTTTTATTTCTTTTACATCAATTATTTTCATTGTGAGAATTAACCAAATATTCCCTACAGATACAATCCTGACTCACCAAATCTATAAGCTTTTAGTATGCAAAGTTAGGTAAATTTTGTAGTGCGATTGACATGCACTGTCAAATTTTAGCGTCGTTGCTGGGAAGTACGATGATTTAATTTTATTTTTGATTTTAGTTGGTGATTTGTGTATATATATTTTTATAATTGTTTCTTTTTGTTATTTATTAATTTTAATCATTTGTTAGTGTTGGTGTATGTAGTCACTAGATCTCTTTATAGAGAACTTAAGCAACTTGATCCGAAAATCGAGAGAATACTACAAAGATAAGAGAAGTAAGAACAACTTCAGAAGTCGAACCAAAATCTAAATACAAAGAAATGATGGCAATTCCTAGTATGTTGAGGGTGTTTGCTACACTAGACTTAACTCAAAGACCTTTATGCATTACATTTCCAAATTTTGCTGAGCATGTTACCCAATTTTCATGATCTTTCAGGTGAGGATGCCTATAAGCATCTCAAGGAGCTCGATGTGGTTTGTCTAAGCATGAAGCCTCCTAAGGTGACAGATGAGCAATCATGTTGAGGGCCTTCCCTTTCATATTAAAAGATGCAGAAAATGATTGATTGTTGGATTTACTTGTTGGGAGTGTGAATACTTGGTTAAAGATGAAGAGATTATTCTTAGAAATTTTTTTTTGCAGCATCATAGACAACCAGTATTAAGAAGGAAAGTTGTGACATCAAGCAACAAAATGGAGAGTCTCTTTACAAGTATTGGGAGTGTTTTAAGAAGTTAAGTTCCAGTTGTTTGTACCACAACATTCCAAAGAAATTTCTGATCTAGCATTTCTAAGAAGGATTACTACCGATGAAGAGGGGTTTGGTTGATGTGGCGAGTGGTGGGGAACTTTGTAAAAAGGCTCCCATTGAAGCTAGAATTTTACTTGAGCAGAAGGTCGCTAACTGTTGTGCCAAAATTAGTTCTAAAATTACCTAGGTTATCCTACTCCCAATTATACAAGGTAGTTATAGATGATTACCCAGGGTCTTCTCTTAAGCAGGTGGAATTGGTTCACTCCATTTGATCTTGAATAAAAATAAAAATAAATGCAATCCTAAATATTCTATCCCAATTTGTTGAGTAAAGGCTTTAAAAAAATTACGCAATTAGACTAAAACGTGAAATGATTTAATTGGAAACAAAAACGTATTGATTAATTGGTATGGAAACTCTTGAGAATTAACTTCACTAATTTAATCTCCTATACATGAAGAAGGTTAATCGGATAATTTTCTTGCTAAAATTACCAATTGGGTTCTAAATCTATTCAAATAACAAACTAATCTAACTTTTGTATTTGACAAGTTTATCATCTAAATTAATTATTAAGCTTAGTTAATAATTGGCCACTTAAGTTAATATATTTCTAATTTATAACTTAAACGTCTATAGTTTCTCGTTCTATATTAAACTTCTTTTCTTGATCCTTCATTTAATATCAAAATGATGTAAAGTTTGATCATGCTATTACATCCAATAAACTAAAAAATTATAGCAATTAACAAGACAATAAAATAACCATTTCATCATGTATAATCAATTAACTTAGCTACATTAATCCTCATGAACAAGTAATCAGTCCATCATATAAACACAGTTCATCATCTTCAAATACTTCAATTCCATATTCAACAATAATAGAGAAGTATCAAAGCAATAAAATAGTGAATAAACTAAAATGGACTATCAGAATTTTAACAAAGAAAATAAGTTCAACAAAGAAGTCTCATAATGTAACAGAGAAATAAAGCAATAGATATAAATTAGAGTAAGCAAACTAAGGGTGTACGAATGAGAGAGTCGATGGTGGGTCTCCTACCAAATACCAATCTCAAGCTCTCTACATTAGCTTTTGTCTTCTTCTTTCACCTAGATGATCGAATGCTCACACTGGCTTTCACCCCTACTTCCTTTCTCTGCTATTTCTTTCTTTTTTCTTCTCAATTGAAGCTCTTTTGTTCTCTGCCTCCATACCTTCTCTTTGTTCCTTTTGTTCTAGCCTATCGGTCCAGCCTCTTGATCCCAGAATGTGTGTATGTCACTTATTGGGCCCTATTTTCGGAGTCCAACTATCGCTGCTGAAACCAAAAGATATTTGACCTAGGTCTTTTGACAAATTCCAAGGCGACCATTCGAGGCAGACACGTGAGGGTGGTGCAAACAAAAAGTGAAAAGCATTGCATTCATAAGAAATCTCAACGTGGTAGCAAAGAAGAGTTTGTCGTGATGAACTTATGGATTTATCTCCATAGATCCTTTAGGAAATGTTCGCCGTGATGAACTCTCAAGGTTCAACAAGAGAACCCTTCAGAAGAAGTTCGCCGCGGCCAGAGTCGAGCCTTGCCGCGATGAAATCACAAAAATTTGTCTATAAATGCCCTTTTGAGAGGTTCGTCGTGGCGAACATCTGACTTCGCCGCGGTGAAACCTTCAAATCCAAACCCCGAAAATAACACCAACTCAAAATTTTAAACCACGTTCAACAACCAATAACAATATTCTAATCACACATATACTCAATTCTAAACATACTCAAAAGAAACTTCAATTCTTCAATTCATTAATAAATCTAAAAGAGTTCATACATATCGAAGTTTAAGACCAAATACAAAGGATGCTTAATGTTGATATGCCTATAAAGCTAACCAAAATAATCACTAACTTAGTACAAAAGTCTCTAACTATCTTGGAGTTTTCGATGCCTAGCAAGGATCACTAACCTTCTCATTCTGCACCTGAGGAGTGAATAATGGGGTGAGCTACACAACTCAGTGGCTAATATATTTATAGTCACCTTTAATAAGTCATACATTTAAGCATATGCACAAATATATCCAGCAATTCATTACTCAACAATTCAAACTCACAGCTCATAGTTAACAAGATTTCTTTACCTAGAACATATCATGTAATTATTCATCACAACATAACACTCAATTATGCATCATGCTTAACAAATCAATGATGAAACGCACAACAAATGGCTCAAGAGTTTCGTGGAACGAAACGGATAAACCAAAGTTTTTACCATGAACAAAACGAGTCTGATTTATCAGGATCTCATGGCCTCAAGCGGGCAGCTGGGAGAAGGCTATAGATCAACGTGCACATGACTAACGAAATGTTTCTCTCTTGCCCAAACACAATCAAATTTCAATGATTAACTCATTTCACACACATTCATATTTTTCATGCTCATCATGCTTTTTCCCTCTTTTCAATTATACAAAATGCCATGCCATGTTTCAAGGCATAACGTGATCATAATCACAGCAAGCAATTTAACACACAACATACAAGCAAGATAATTTGCCCATATTACACAACAACTATAAATATATTACCCACCTAATTTCTCTTGAAAATTCAAGTTCAATGTTGTCTTTCCTCTTGCTCTTGGATAGGGTTTGCTTGGTTTCCTATAACAAACCAAGTTCTCATTCAAACAACATTCAAAGGGAATTCATAAGGCTTCAATAATAAAAAATGCTAAAATTGAACTATAGCCCTTTCAAATTCCATACTTTCGGGTCAATTTTTTATGATCATTCTGATCAGGTAAATGAAGAAATTTAAGAATACTTTCTTCTAGAGACATGTTTCCCATTGTCTAAAGTTTCTAATAACACCAAAACCATTCAATTTGGTTCAGAAATATGAAAGTTATACTCCGAACATGTTGGGACTGTCCTTATATTGAAACAATATTATGTACTCAACTTCCATCCAAAATTTGAGGTTCTTAGAGACTGAATTAAGACATGATTTCTTTAGACAATTTATATCCCTACGTCTCTAGTTTCCTTCAATCAAAACGTACTCCATTTGGATAACAACAAAAAAGTTATGTTCAAAATACAAAAGCATATTTGGTGTAGGAAAATGGACTTCGCTGCAACGAAACCCAGAAGTTCGCCGCGGCTAACTTTCACAAAAACCTGCTCCAAGAGCAGGTTTTGCTACATTTTCATCTTTTTACTTCCCGTATTTCAGATATAACCCATCTTAAACCTAATCAATCTCTTCTACTTCATATTCAACCTTATTTCAACCCAATATCATTGACAAATACATCATAATCTATCTTTGATCATTAACCCTAAAAGAGAACATTTGCCTATATCATTCATCAACAACTTTCTACACACATTCAACTTCATTTGAGTTTCATTTAACCAACCCATGAAATTTAAAGAATAACTTACTTGTTGAAACTTCAAATTCTTCAAACTCTTCAAAATCTCCAAAAGCCCTAGTCTCTAATTAATCCACTTTTTGTATCTAAGCAAGAAGAAAGATGATAAACTTACCTCTAACAAGTTGATTTCTCTTCTTTTTCTTCTTCTTTCTTCTTCCTTCCAAGCTTCCCACAATTTTCCTCTCCTCTTCTCCCTTTTTGATTTTCTTCTCTTCTTTTTCTTTCTCTCATGATGCTTCTCTTCTTCTTCTAAGCCAAGACACATTTTTATTCTTATTTTCCCTATTTTGCCCTTCACTTACTTGGTTCTTCCAATTCTACCCCTTCTTTTGTCTTTTATGTCTCTAACTCCTTTAATTCATTTAACACCATATAAATTCTAACATAAATATAATATTTCCATCAAATTCTAATCTCTATTCATGCTTACTAAATTTAATGACCCAATGCTAAAAATAAATAAATAAACAAACAAATAAAACACAAATAGATAATTAAAGAAATAAATCGATAATAATTGAAAAAAATTTCAGGGTCCAACAATTCTCCCCTATAAAAGAAATTCGTCCTCGAAATTCTTACTTGAGTCCACAAAGAGGTGTAGATACTTCTCCTTCATTGCTTCTAAAGGCTCCCATGTAGCCTTTTTCGTCGAATGGTTCTTCCATAAAACTTTAACTAGCTTTCCTCCTCATAAGTCAAATCCTCTATTAACTGAACCTCTGAAGGTTGAACTATGTGTAAATGATATGATCGATACTTTGTCAACATCGATACATGGAAGACATTGTGAATCTTAGACAATTCCAGTAGCAAGGCTAACTTATAAGCCAAATGCCCAATCTTCTTGATGATCTCATTGGGGCCTATATATCTCATATTAAACTTGCCTTTCTTACTAAATATTAAAACTCCTTTCCATGTAGAAGCTTTGAGAAACACTTTGTCTCTAACTTCAAATGCCATCTCTTTTCTATGTGGATCCACATAGCTCTTTATCATGTCTTGAGCTGCTTTGAGTCTCTGTTTCACCAATGTAATCTTATCAATTGTGACTTGTACCAACTCAGGTCTTACAAGTTTCATTTCACCTTCCTTATCCCAATAAATAGGAGTTTTGCACCTCCTACTATACAAAGCTTCATAAGGTGCCATTTGAATTCTCGAGTTATAGGAATTATTGTAAGCAAACTCAATTAAAGAAAAATGATCATCCCATGAACCTTTGAAATCTATAACACAAGCTCTAAACATTACCTCCAAAGTCTGTATTGTTCTCTCCGATTGTTCATCAGTTTGTGGATGGAAAGTTGTACTAAAGTGCAACTTAGTTCTTAAAGCCTTTTGTAAGCTTTCCTAGAATCTGGAGGTGAACCTGGAATCCCTATCGAAAACTATAAAGTTTGGAATTCCATAAAGTCTGATTATTTCATCCACATAATTCTTGGCCAAAGCATTCAAAGAATCTGTCTGCTTAACTGACAAGATATGTGCTGACTTGGTTAACCTATCCATGATTACCCATATTATGTCATGCTTCTTGCTAGTTCTTGGCAATCTCATCAAGAAATCAATCATAATTTTCTCCAATTTCTATTCAGGAATAGATAAAGATTTAAGCTTGCCTAACGGTGCCTGGTGCTCAGCCTTGACTTGCTGACACATTAACCATCTTTTAGTATACTCTGTAATATCCTTCTTTATTCCTTTCCACTAAAAATGCTCTTTTAAATCTCTATAAATTCTCGTAATCCCTAGGTGCATTGTATAGGGAGCATTGTGCGCCTCATCAAATATCTCAACTTTCAACTCTAATATGTTCGGGATACACAATCTGTTACCTACCATCATCAGTCCATCTTCTCTTATCTCTATTTCCGAAGGTTGACCATTTTTAATCTCCTTTCTGAGTCTGATCAAATGCTTATCTTGTTCCTGCAATTCCTTAATCTTTTCATTTAATACTAGCCTTACTCTAAAGTTAGCCAATACACACCCAAATTTGTCTTGCTTCAATGTCACTCTAAGTTTGGCCAATTCCTTCAACAAAGGAAAATACACCGTCTCCACATGATCTATATTAGATTTCCTACTCAATGCATCCGCTACTATATTAGATTTTCCTAGGTGATAATCTATCATCAAATCTTTCAGTAATTCCAACCACCTTCTTTTTCTCAAATTCAACTCCTTTTAGCTCATCAGATACTTAAGACCCTTGTGGTCTGTAAATACCCTGGTGGTGACTCCATATAAATAATGTCTCTATATCTTCAATACAAAAATTATGGCAGCTAACTCCAAAACATGCATAGGATAATTCATCTCATAGGGCTTTAATTGTCTAGAAGCATAAGCAATCACTTTATCTCCTTGCATTAACACACATCCCAATCCCTTCCTTGAGGCATCACTATACACTGTATATCCATCATTACTCGAAGGCAAAGTCAAAATTGATGCAATTGTGAGCCTATTCTTAAATTCCTCAAAACTGTTTTAGCACTCCTCGATCCACACAAACTTCTAATTCTTCCTTGTTAATTTGGTAAGTGGAGCTGCTATTATAGAAAATCCCTCTATAAACCTCCTGTAATACCCAACTTAACCCAAGAAACTTCTCACTTCAGCTACATTCTTAGGTGCTTCCCATTTCACAACCGCTTCTATCTTCCTTGGATCCACATGTACTCCTTGCTCCGAAATTACGTGTCCAAGAAATGCCACTTCCTTTAGACAAAATTCACATGTGTCGAATTTGGCATGCAACTTGTTCTTCCTCAGTGTCTCCAAAGAAATTCTTAAATGTTCTTCATGCTCCTTACCACTCTTGACATAGACCAATATATCATCAATAAAGACAATGATAAATTGGTCTAAGAAAGACTTAAAGACTCTATTCATCAAGTCCAAGAAAGGTGCAGAGGCATTCGTCAATCCGAATGGCATAACTAAGAAATTGAAATGCCCATACTGTGTTCTAAAAGCAGTCTTTGACACATCATACTCCTTTATCCTTAACTGGATAACCCAATCTTAAGTCTATCTTGGAGAAGACTTTTTCTCATTCCAATTGATCAAACAAATCATCTATTCGTGGGAGCTGATATTTGTTCTTGATGGTGACATGGTTAAGTTTCCTATAATCCACACATATTCTCAATAATCCGTCTTTCTTCTTTACAAAAAGGACTAGGGCTCCCCAAAGTGAAGAGCTTAGCCTAAATAACCCTTCTCCAATAACTTTTTCAATTGTTCCTTAAGCTCCTT
>JANJEY010000008.1:49966529-49981893 GCA_024703695.1 Erythroxylum cataractarum
TCCTTATCACTCTTGAAATAGACCAATATATCATAAATAAAGACAATAATAAATTGGTCTAAGAAAGACTTAAAGACTCTATTCATCAAGTCCAAGAAAGGTGCAGGGGCATTCGTCAATCCGAAAGGCATAACTAAGAAATCGAAATGCCCATACTGTGTTCTAAAAGCAGTCTTTGACACATCAGAATCTTTTATCCTTAACTGGATAACCCGATCTTAAGTTTATCTTGGAGAAGACTTTTTCTCCTTCCAATTGATCAAACAAATCATCTATTCGTGGGAGCTGATATCTGTTCTTGATGGTGACATGGTTAAGTGTCCTATAATCCACACATATTCTCAATAATCCGTCTTTCTTCTTTACAAAAAGGACTAGGGCTCCCCAAGGTGAAGAGCTTGGCCTAAATAACCCTTCTCTAACAACTTTTTCAATTGTTCCTTAAGCTCCTTCAATTCTGCTGGAGCCGTTCAGTAAGGCAGAATTGAGATCGGTGCAGTACCTGGAAGAATTTTAATATGAAACTCAATTTTCCTTAGTGGAGGTAGTCCTGGCAATTCCTCTGGAAAGAAATCTGAGAATTTTATGACCACAGGAATTTCTTCTAACTTCTCTCCATCTACCTTCGTGTCTACCACATAGGCAAAAAATGCTTCACACCCTTTCCTCATTATTTTCTCTGCCAGCGGAGTTGAAACAACTCTAGGCGTGCTTGACTTTTTGTCTCCCACAAACACCACCTTTCTACCATCATCCAACTCAAACTCTACTATCTTCCGTTGCAATCCAAATTAATACTATACTTGTATAATGTGTCCATACCCAAAATTACATGTAATCTTCCCCTCTTTAATGGCATTAGATCCACCACTAATCATTTTCCTCCAACACATATCTCACAATCTCTATAAACTTGACTAATCATAATATACTGGCCGATTAGAGTACTAAACATTAAAGAAGTATCCAATGGACTCAAATCCCTACCGTACATAATTCTACCCAATGAAACAAAAGAGGGGGTAGATACCGAATCAATTAAAAGAACAACATCAGCATCAAATAATTTAACCGTAACAGTCACAGATTCTGGAGCAGTCTCTACATCCTCCCGTGTCATTGCAAGCACTCTAGCTAATGCTTACCCCCTTGGTCTCCTTGGAAGATTCACTCTCTTAGCTGCCTCAGAGCTGCCCAGTTCTGTCGCAGTCTTGTGCCCCACATTCTCAGTTCTCTTTGAAACTTGCATCTAAGTTCTCTCTCTTCTTGCATGTAATGGGCACTCTTTAACCATATGCTCCTTGTCTCCATATTTGAAACAAGCTCCAGTCAACCTGCATCATTCCTCTCCACGGAATTTGCCACAATGGTCACACTTAGGAATATAAGACTTATCCCCTTCTCCCCTTTTACTGCCTTCCATCGTTGAGGCTTAATGAGAAACAGTCCTCATCTGTTTGGACCTGCTTGTACCTCTGCTCCTCTCTTCAGACTGCATAGGGAAAGTCCTGACACTCCTCTCTAGCATAAGAGCACCACCTCCCCTCTTAAACTATTCTCTCCCCTTTCTCTTTCTATTCACGGTGCTCTTTATGTTTTCAATGTTCTCCACCCTCAGTGTCACTTCAACCAACTGTTGAAAATCACAAAAAGTCTGTACTACCACTTTCTCTTTTATAGCTAGATGCAACCTTGATTCAAACCTACGACACTTAGCTGGCTCACTCATCATCATCTCTGCTGCATATCGGGATTGTTGTGTAAACTGGCGCTCATACTCACTCACCATCATTTCCCTCTAGGTGAGACTCAAAAAATCTCTATGTTTCTGCTGAACATACACCTCAAATAGGTACTTCTTCTTATACATTGTTAAGAAATCTTTTCATGAGCAATGGCGGTCTTATCTGACTCTCCGGCACACTCTTTCACCAATGTAGAGCATCTCTTTGAAGCAAGCTAGTAGCTACACAACCTTCTCATCATCCTCCCAATCCATTTGATCCAGTATCCTCTTGGTCTTTCTCAACCAAGTCTCAACTTCTTTTGGATCCGTTGTCCAATATAATTCTATTGCCTCATACTTCTTCAACTTATCAAACTATTTCCCATTCTTAGTTGGGGTCGGAGTAGAAGTCTATGGCATCTGAACCATGGCTTGGACAAAGGCCTGAGCAAAGGCTTGGAACATCCTCAGATCTAGTAGAGGCATTTGCTCCTGCTGAACAGGTGACTCTTACATTGGTGAACGAGAGGGCCCGCTACTATGCCCTACAAAAACCTCAGCATTTTCTGGGGCTATTGACTCATCAGTACTCTCCTTCCTTAGCGGAGAGTCAGGTGCGACAGATCCAACAAAACTCCTCGTGTCCTTCTATGAGGTGGCATCTTACTCCTTCAACTGAAACACTAATGATTAGCTTACTTTTTAATCTTATTTCCTACATATATGCATGATATACATGTCACTTAATGCAATCAATCAATTTATAATGCAATAAATAATCACATAGCATACAATTCATACTATTATGCATTTTAAGCCTAGGAAAAAACCTAATTTCTGATACCACAAGATGTTGGGCCCCATTTCTAGAGTCCACCTATCGTTTTTGATATTAAAAGATATTTGACCCGGGTCTCGTGATAAATTCCGAGGCGACCATTTGGGGCAGTCACGTAAGGGTGGTGCAAACGAAAAGTGGAAAACATTGCATTTATAAGATATCTCAGCGTGGCAACAAAGGAGATTTCTCCACGACGAAATATAGGTTCATTGTGGTGAACTCATGGAGGTATCTCCATAGACCCTTCAGGAAAAGTTTGTCGTGGTGAACTCCCAAGGTTCAGCAAGAGAACCCTTCGGTAGAGTTTCGCCGCAGTGAGAGTTGGGCCTTGCTGTAGTGAAGTCATAAAATTCAATCTATAAACGCCCTTCCGAGAGGTTCGCCGTGGTGAGCATCTGACTTCGCTGTGGCGAAACCTTCGAATTCAAACCCTGAAAAAACAGCACCAATTCAAAATTTTAAAACCCTTTCAACAACCAATACCAATATTCTAAGCACACATACACTCAATTCTGACCATCCAAACTTAACCACAAGATAAATATAGACATACTCAAAAGAAACTTCAGCTCTTCATTTCATTAATAAATCCAAAAGAGTTCATACAAGCTTCATTTACACATCATCATACATATCAAAGTTTAAAACAAAATACAAAGGATGCTCAATGTTGATATACCTATAAAGATATCAAAATAGTCACTAACTTAGTACAAAAGTCTCTAACTATCTTGGAGTTTCTGATGCCTTGCAAGGATCGCTAACCTTCTCATTTTGCACCTGAGGAGTGTATAGTGGGCTGAGCTACACAGCTCAGTGATTAATATATTTATAGCCCTCAATAATTTACCACAAATTCAAGCATATGTATATAACAATTTAATCATTCTCAGTTTAGCTCAAAAACTTGGCATTAAACAAGTTAATGCATAACACATAACATAGGCTTTAACCATTAAGCATAGCACGCAAATACATCATACTTGACAATTTAAAGATGCAATGCACAAACAAATGGCTCGAGGGTTCCATGGAAACAAAATGGAGAAGCTGAAGTTTACATCATGAATAGAATGAGTCTATTTTTCGAAACTCATATGCCACAAATGGGCAGTTGGGAGAAGGCTCTTATCAACGTGCACATGACGAACAGAATGATTCCACTCTTTTCCAAACAAAAAGCGCATATTTGTTTTATCATATGCTCATACTTTCATGCTTCCCCATGACATGTTTCAATGGCATAACTTGATCACAATTCATAAATCATAATGCATTTTCAAACATTCACAATGATTTCAATTTCAAGCAAATCAAGTTTAAGCAAATCAACATACACACACATAGGCAAGAATTTGCCCAATTACACAATAACTATAAAATAAATACATTACCCACTTAATTTCGCTTGCAAAATCCAACTCAAGATTGCCTTTCCTCTTGCTCTTGGGTAAAGTTTTCTTGATTTCCTAAACACAACAATTTCTCATTCAATCCAAATACAAATGAAAATTTATAAAACTTTAATAATATAAAATTGCTAAAATTGAACTATAACCTTTCCAAAAATCTTCAGGTCAATTTTTCCATGATCATTATGATCAAGTAAATGAAGAAATTTGATAACACTTTCTTCTAGAAAAATGTTCCCCATTGTCTTAAGTTTTTAATGATACCAAAATCATTCAATTTGGTTCAAAAATCTAAAAGTTATACCCCAAATATTTTGGGACTGTCCTTATGCTAAAACAATATTTTGTACTCAACTTCCATCCAACAATTGAATTAAAACTTGATTGCTTCAGACAATTTGTAGCCCTATGTCTCTAGTTTACTCCAAATTAAAAACCACTCCATTTGGATATCTATAGAGCAAGATATCGTCAAAATACTAAAAAATATTCATGCAGGAAAGTTGACTTCGCCGCGGCGAACTTGTCCAGAAGCCTATGAAACTTCGAGCCCTCATCTCATTTTCTAGATTTTTCACATCCAAGATCTATACCTAACACTTCTTATACAAAATTAATCCTTTCTACATTCTTTACACTTCATTCTCTGCTCCATTTCAACTCATTATCATCCATAAATAAATTCCCAACACAAACCCTAGTCTCTATTTAATCCCCTTTTGGTATATAAGCAAGAAGAAAGATGATAAACTTACCTCTAACAAGTTGATTTCTCTTATTTTTCTTCTTCTTTCTTCTTCCTTCCAAGCTTCCCACGCTTTTCCTCTCTTTTTCTCCCTCTTTGGTTTTCTTCTCTTCTTTTTCTTTCTCTGACAATGCTTCTCTTCTTCTTCTAAGCCAAGACACATTTTTATTCTTATTTTTCCCATTTTGCCCTTCACTCACTTGTTTCTTCCAATTCTACCCCTTCTTTTGTCTTTTATGTCTCTAACTCCTTTAATCCATTTATAATCTAATCTTTCCATCAAATTCTAATCTCTATTCATGCTTACTAAATTTAATGACCCAATTCTAAAAATAAATAAATAAGCAAACAAACAAAACACAAATAAATAATTAAACAAATAAATCGATAATAATTGAAAATTTTTCGGAGTCCAACATTTTCCTACCTAATTAACCGTAAAATGACATGGAAACAAATGGTTGATGAGGATGATGGCTACATGTTGGAGTTTTTTCCTCGTAGTATAATAGAAAAGAGAATAATGGTGTCCTTAGCTATTGAAACATTGAAGCACGGAGTGGGAGCCAGAAATCAAAATTAGTGCACTTCTATATAGAAAAACGACCTCCTTTCTTAAAAATAAGCGATTAGGCTATAAGGCAATGGAAAGGTAGAGGTATAATAAAGGTGCTCTTATTAAAAGAGAACCTAATCATGGCCAAGTTTTCAATAGAGACTTAAGGCAAAAGGGCTAGTTAAAGTAGGCCTATGGCATGTGGTAAATTAACTCATATTTCTTCAGGTATAGAAACTAGGATTGAAATTACAAAATGTAAGGTAGGAAAATTTCTCTCTATGGGTGAATTTTCACAATGTGTTTCTAGAATATTAGACCATCAAAGGCTTGAGCATGTTGGCAAGCTTTATAGCAAGCCTATATGTATGGATGAGATTATAACCAAGAGGAGAATAATAGGATAAGTTAGGATGTGGGTGGGTGTGGAGCTAGGAAAGAATTTATTTGAGTAGGTTCCAATACTAAGGCTAGGGGAAAAGGAGGAGATGATATAAGATATAATACTAGTGTCCTATCAACAGAGATCATCTTCTAAGAAACATGGGAAGTCATGGATACTAACAGGATGCAAGTTTATAAGGGAAGATTATGAGGAGTTGATGGAGTAGCAAGAAAAAAAAGAAGATAGTCAAGTAAGAGAGGATAAGGAGGAAATGAAGCAAAAATAGGATAGCAGAAGAATAGGGAAGCCTTAAAAAACATAATTTTTAAACTTAAAGGGAAGATAATGGCTCATTAAGGAGATAAACAAGCACAAAAGGATGAGAAGGGGAGAAAATAAGAGAAAATACATGAAACGTAAGACATCTCTTTATAAATTGAACAAATAGCAACAAAATTATAAGTGATAAGGAACCAAAAAAATAACAAAATAAGGCTTTAAGAGTAAAAATAAAAGAAATATGGCAGGAAGAAGAATGCCAACCATCAGCATCACCACAATGGGAAAATTATAATAGTTTTTTTGTGATGGTAATGTCAGGGTTACATAATTAGACTTTAGTGACCAAATGATCTATAAAATTGTGGAATTTATAGATGAAAGGAGGAGGGTAGCAGTTACCTATACCTATGGCTCTAATTTTAACTTCCAATGGAAGTTATTATAGAGTACAATTTCAAATAACCAAGCCATTATCCAAGAAGCCTAGATAATTCTTAGGGATTTCAATTCCATAATTTCCAGGTTTGAAGATGAAGGAAGGGTGAGTGACAGGAACTTCTCTGATGATTTAATGGAGTATGCATAGAATTTGGGAATATCATATTTGAGACATGAAGGTAGGTACTTATATAGTGTACAAACAAACCACATGATGGTTAATAAGAAAGAAGATAGATAAAGCCTTGGTTAATGATGAATGGCTAACTAAATTCTCTAAAATTAGAGACATTTTCATTGAACTAAATTTCTCAACTTACTCTCCAATCATGAGGTAAGACATATTTAGTACATATAAGAGAATAAACCCCTTTAGATTTAACAATTCCCTTACTAATCTAGAAATTTTTGATGAAGCATTCATAAAAAGGATAGAAGTTCTAGCTTAAGGAGTGAAAGTTTATAAATATGTCAGGAAGCTCTTCTAGATAAAATAAGAATTAAAGAAGTTGAATGCCCAGAAAGGCTCCAACACTCATCGAGCAGTAATAACTTCTAGAACTATGATATTAAGAATTCAATAACTTCAAAATCATTAATCTAATGATGATACATTAAGGGAAGAGGACAAGGAGGTAGTTAGAGATTATATAGGTGTAGTCTTAATAAAAAAGTCCATCTTGAGATAAAGATGAAAGGTTTTATTATCTTTTTATCACAAACCTAAAAATTTATTCAAACATCGGTCAAGTGTGAGACTGTGTAGGTTCCCTTGTTACTTAACACCCTTCCCGGCTTCTTTTCTATAACAATTAACACCAACATGAGTCTAATATAGTCCCATATTGGTTTCTTATTAGTTACTAAAAATGGAAAGAAACATAGTGATCTAGCATAAAACATGGGTTGATGCCATATTAAGTCCTTCCTTTAAAAATGCCAAAATAACTCCAAGTCAATTCAATCTTGCCTGAATTAATTCTTTCTTCATTAAATAACTAAAATAAGGCCTATAAATAAAATATAAGCTAAATCAAGTATCAAATTATATAAGAATTCCTCAAAACATGAGCTAAATACTCTCAAAATCATAATAATAACATAGTACAATTAGAACATATCTCTACCATTATAGTACAATTAGAACATATCTCTACCATTATAATATTTTAGGCATTAAGCATGCATTTTAGTTTTTAACTCCAGAAGTGAACTTATATAATGATGTTTTAAGGATATTGATCTCATTCTTCAATGCCTTACCATTTAAAAACTCATCCTCATTATCATTATGAACAACCACACTTTTAGATTATATTATGTCATGCTTTTCACATTTTGATTTATCATTCTTAATCATGCATGGATCTAATAGTTCTAAAAATCTTTATACTAAGAAGATAATTTCTTTCTTTCATTCTCATCATTTTTAGGCATTCAAAAAATTCTTCATATGATGAATCATCGTCATTATCATTAAAAGAGATTGATAACTTATGATTATTTTAATAGATCATATGCATGCCACCTCTATTTTAGATTCTTCACTTTCTAAATTGCTTTTATTATCTAATGTGGCCTTTGTCCTTCTTTATCTTGTGATTCTATTTCTCCTTCTTACATTTTTTTTCTTTGCCACTGCTTTTGTTTGTCCATTAGCTTCATCATATATAACTTTAAGTGTGTGCCAAACATCATAATCATTTTCATAAATTGGCATACTATTTTACATATTTCTATCAAGAACTTGTATTGCATGAATATTTAATGAATTTAATATCTTCTCATTAACATTCCATTCAATTTTCTCTAGAATATCCAATAGTTCAAAATATTCATTCTAATTTTTTTAAATAAATAATCGTTTCCATTGAAAAATAGGGTAATGTTAATATCTTATCCTTTATGACTACAAAGAAATTCAATATGTTTAATATGACCTTTTTTCAAAATTTTTTAGATAGATATAAACAATGAATAAGACCCACTCTAAAACAAATTGTTAATCCCTTCACCAGTAGGGCATGGAAGTTGGTTTAAAAACCTAAGGCTATTGATGGAGAATGTTCTTGCTTATAGACTATTTATTGGTATATTTGGCCCTAAACTTATATTAGCTTCCCCTGTGTTACCTCTGAGATTTTTTTGGTTCTTCTTAAGAAGGCAATTAAGTCCAAGTCCAACCTGCCTTGACCGAAAGTTAATGAATCAAACCCAAGTTAACTAAACTTTGAGTTGAGTTTGAGCTTTTTCTTAAAAATTATCTAAGCCTAACCCAAAGCTCGAAAGTTCTAAGAAAATGATTTTTTATTTTTCACTAAAAATCAGGCTAGGTTGAGCTTTGGATTACCCAAACCTAATCCCACATAGGCTTGGACTATGTGCTCAAGCTCAAGCACAAATTTTTGGGTTAGCTCAAACTCGACCTGGCCAAACCATTGCCAAGTCCACTTCTATCAAGTAACCACTCTTGTACCTTACCCATTTGATAAGTTAAATGCATTTTTTCACTTAAAAAAACACTGTATTATAGCACTTACGCTGCATATGATTGCAGTCTCATGTATGCAGAGATGGAACGGAACAGAAATTTAAAGATGGAACAGAACAAAAATTAGAGACAGTGGGGTGTTTGGTTGTGATGAACAAAACAAATAAAAAAAGACAAATTTTATAATAATAATAAATAATAATAATAGTCAAAACAAAATTTGTAATAATAATAATAATAAATAAAAAATTTATAATAATAATAATAATAACAACAACAAATTATTAATAATAATAACCAATAAAAAATTTATAATAATAAAAAATTTATAATAATAATAATCAATACAAAATTTATAATAATAATAATAATAATAATAATAATAATAATAATAATAATAATCAATACAAAATTTATAATAATAATAATAATAATAATAATAATAATAATAATAATAAAATCAATACAAAATTTATAATAATAATAATAATATATTATTATTATTATTATAAATTTTGTATTTATTATTAATATATTATTGTTATTATATGTTATTATTATTATTATTAAAAATGCAACGCTCTTTACACAAATTGCGAAGGACAATAACTTTTATCTAATGCAACGTGCTCGCAACACATTTACAGACAGGGACAAAAGTTTTTGTCCTTCGATTTTTGGAGGAACAAAATTTTTTGTTTTTGTCACCCGAAAATGGAGGACAAAAATTTGGAGACAACAACCAAACATGAAGGAGGGACATTTTTTTTTTTGTTTTATCTTCTGTCTCCACTAACAAGGATATAACAAGGATAGCAACCATACACTGCCTTAGAAATCGGGATAGGGGTAGACATGGCAACATATTAAAACTGGCAACTCATTTGGCAACGTGCCAGCATTACCAAGGACATCAGCACAGTTTGAAGAGGCTTTATAGTACCACTGTTTTTCCTTCAAGTCCTATGCAATTTCAATTGGCTTTTGTAGTATCAACGTGTCTAGAAATTGCAAGAGGTTCATGTAATCTAACGATTGATAATGTATTCCTTTTATCAAGATTTAACGCTATGTGATTTTCCAGATTATTAGTGCGATTCTTAAAACATTTTGTACTAATCAACGGGGATAACCAAACTTAATTTATTCATATAGATTAAGCAAATAAAACTATCACAGTAATCCAGATTAACGATTGACTCACCAACTATAATTTTACAGTGTAGAATTGAAAGTTGAGAGAAGTCATCAGGACATGCAGAAAGATCAATAACCAACTGACCTGCTTACGCTTACATACTACATTGGATGAACAGCAGTTACTTTCATATAATAAGACTTGGTCAGTTGATAACTTGCTCTTCACAGTTTTCACATCTAATAACTGTGCATCTTAACATATCTCTAACGCTTAAAGATTAGCATTCTCATTCAGGAAATAGAAACTCTGGACCACTGTTAATATGGAAGATATTTTACCCTCAACAGTTGCCCAATGGAACAACTCTAGCATGCTGCCATCGTCAGGCTACCAAGTTTTTCATGTTCTCCTGCGCATGAGCACTCACCAAGAGATTTCAAATAGGAACATCACAGAAGAAGATAGTAGCTTGCTAATAGTTAGTCGTTCTCATGCTTGAAGAACCTGGCAGTGAACTATGTGACTTTTAAGGCGGTTCCTTCCTGCAAGGCTTGACCAGATATTTGAGACCAAAGTCTTGATCTGTCCTTTCCCTGATATAGTTTCCCATAAATGCTCGGTAGCTCCCTTTAAATCTCCTGACTTTGAAACATCAACCAGAGATATGCTCATATTATTTCTGATGATGCAGAGTTTTCCATTAAGAGGAACAAGGCCTGCTGCCTCCAGTGCTCGCGAATTTCCCAAATGCATCTTACTGTCAATATGCCTGCTCCAAGAATCAGTAACTTCATCATAAACCCTAAGTTTGCAGCCATCTTTGCAGTCCAAAGCATAAAGATGCCTACTTAAAGTAGCACATGGGTTTCTCCAGCCTGCAATCATTCCATCGTAAACAGGGTACCAACTGTCGGTTTCTGGCTGGTAGACTTCACTAAGAACCTGCCGATGAGGTCCAAGTCCTTTTAGGAACCACTTGCCATCGTGGACAATACCAATGAAGGGAACCATTGTTGTGCTCATATCTGATATGAAGGACCATCTATTTTTGTTGGGATCATAAACTTCAGCTGATCTCAAGGGTCGGTGTACTCCTTCATTCTCACCGCCAGCGACATACAAACAATTGTTGATGACACATGAGCCAAAGAAATGTCGGCGGCGAAGCATGTCAGGTGCACGGTGCCATTTATTCGTTCTAGCACTGTAAAAGATAACCCTTCTCATAGATCCCTTTAGAGGGTCTTTGCCACCAAACAAGTACAGGTGACAACCACTAAGAACTGCAGAGCCAAATCCAAGAGCTTCTGAGTATTCCTTAGGAACAGGAGGCAGGGGTTGCCAAAGCTGGTAGATGGGGTCAAAAGCATGCCACGAAATTTTTCCATCTCGGTCTCTCTTGATTACATAAATCCATTCCTCAGCAATTCCAAGGCTTTTTCGGAGGGAGTAGAAGAAGTTCCCTGCTAATAGACGGTACCATCTTTTGCAGACTAACCGTAGCTTACAATGCTCAAACCTTGGAACCCTGATCAGGCAAGCAATAGCAAGATCATCAGGGAGTCCAGGAAGTAAAGGATATTGGTTCCGGCTCCTATCACCACGTGACGGTTTGTTTCTAGTTGGATGGATGGATGGTTTAATATCTGGTTGAAGACAAATCTTACTACCAGGCACATATTTTTTCGCCCCAGCAACAGTTTTGAGGCCTGCATCTACTCTACAAAAACAAGCTGTTGTATCTACCTGCAAAAATATATGAAGAGTAATTAATATCATTCTTTCCAGAAATAATCACTACATACACAAGAAATCTATCAGACGTAACAATCGAACATAGAGCATATATATAGCAGTGACAATTGTATTATTTTGATGTAAACAATTTACTCTCATATAATGAGTTCAAACAATGCACCATTTACAAATTAGGCTCTAAAACTTGAACATGAAGTAAAGTATCTACAATCCACATCATTCACAATAATGGTTTGCAATCAGATATCAATTGTTATTTATTAAATTCCACGCGGTTAATATTCTAATAAGTATAGGGAAAGATTTTGTTAGTAAGAGCTTATATTTTGTTGACATAGGACAGACAACACTCCTATAGAGTTCTCAATAAGAAGAATATGACTTCAGCTAATTTTGTGCTTAATTTAAAACCATACGGAACTGGGATAAAGAGATGCATCTACAATTCAAGATGAGTGGAAACCTAATTTTTATGAGACTATTTCAGTGCTGCAATGGTAGGTTCGTTCCTTTGGAACTTGCAACAAGCACGAGGAAAAGCTAAACTCATTCCTATGTTCAAGGAAGATAATGGTCAGTTAATATTTTGATATGATGTCCACCAGGACCCTCGCGCTTTAATAATCGACGAAGCAAATCACCATAAGAAGAGCTTGTCGCCATATTAAAAAGCTCAAATCATTATCGGGCTCTTGATCAACAAACATAAAATCTTCAGAAATAATACAACAAACAAAAGCGAGCGCCATGGTCATAAACACAGTCCTAACATGGGAAGAATATCGAAAGCCCCAAGTTACGGATGAATATTGCATTACCAAAACAAAAACACGAGTAGAATGATATAAAAGGATTAGATAAAGAATCTACCAGAGGGGGTTGAATCATTCCATCCATTCTTTTTTCTGCAATTACTAAGCAAGACCAAGTTGTCAAAGCTCCATCTCCAAAACTAAAGCCCTTGTCTGAACACCATCGAACGCTGCACTAGAAGCAGCAAATCCTAATTGCATAAACCTGGTTGTAACGCGAACTCTCAATCAACGAACGCTTATTTCGAACATCGTTCCACAGGGTTTACCTATTCAACAAGAGAGAACGGTCTGAACTTTCCAAAATAAACTCCAACACTGATAAACAATCCCAACAAAAAAGTAGTACATGGGGAAACAATTTCAGGTATACTGTTCACAACAGACCCAACAACAGCATTTCATTATCTTCAGAACCCACCTTCAGAATCTATAACCCAGAAAGAAAAGCATCAAAGAATCACCAATAACGACCCTGGCTGTCCCAAGAGAGAATGAAGAGGATAACAAACGAAAGAAATCTTAAACCAACACAGGAAACCCAAGTACGAGAGGAAATGGGAGCATTGCATATGCAAGACAGGGGAATGGACACCGTTCTTTCGCATCATTAGAACTTTGGGTGGAGTTTAGGACCCATGTACCTCAGTGGCACAACCCACCAAGCACAAGACAAAGAGATGGGTTCGACAAGAGAAAAAAAAAAAAAAAAGGAAGGGAGGGGGAAAAAGTGGAAACTATACCTAACAAATTAAATTATCTGTTTAAATTATTTTGTTACAGTCATATTTATATAGAGTTTACATAAATAATACGTGGATAAGTCGTATAATAAGATCCGGAGATGTGATAAACCTAAACCATTATTAACGATGACACCTGGGTGGTTGTTTTGTTGGAGAAAATGCACATAAGATTTCCGTCACTCCAATGGATTGGAAGGTAGCTGTTGTTTTGTTGAGAGTCAAACCCAACTGGGTGATTGAGTGTGAGTGCTCACTTTTCTTTTGCTTTTTAGCTCTTTGTTTCCACATTATTGACAAAGAAGACTAGACAAAGATTGTTATTTCTAAACAAGAAAAACACATTGGGTCCCACCACACCCAGCACTTATTTTCATCGTCTAGATGTTTAAGTGGCGAGAAATTAACACAAGAAGAGCTTTATCAAATATAATGGATTGTCA
Source organism: Erythroxylum cataractarum (assembly GCA_024703695.1). NCBI lineage: Eukaryota > Viridiplantae > Streptophyta > Magnoliopsida > Malpighiales > Erythroxylaceae > Erythroxylum > Erythroxylum cataractarum. The sequence continues at coordinate 49,980,303 of JANJEY010000008.1, forward strand.
CTAAACGGTGCTGACAGTAATTTCTGCCGGACGGGATAAAAATAGATAGAGGTAGCAAATAAACACTACGGAATATGAGATTTTTGTGTTCCTGTCATTTATCCCCACTCACGAGGATAGCAACCAACTGTAACGTAAATAACTTAAGACCTGTCATGTTTGAGTATCTCTTTTTTAGAACTAAATTATAAAACGTTAAAAATCTTATTGCATTTGGTGAAGTTGACTACAAAATAATTTAAATCCTATTTAAGGTTTATTTAAAATTCTGTTGTGGTTAGATACAACACTAAAAGTAAAAGGCAGGCCACTCGATCTAAGTTCCATAAACAAGGAAGAAGCCTAGTTCAGAGATCACGGGAAAGCGGACGTGATTGCCATTTCCATCATCAGCTAATAATGATATTATTCTCTGGCAATGTCTAATAACCGTGGCCCATCGAAGATTTAATTCTCTCTAAAATCCCAGAAAGAAAAAAACATTACTGTCTATGTGATTAAATTTTATCATATAGTTCTTTAAGAGATAAATGCTTAAATATTAAAATTCAAACTAACTATAGTTGCAGATTGTCTGGTTTCTTTAACGAATCTTGAATCTCTTTACCAATATTTATTGCAATTTTTTTTTAATGAGCCTATGGGTATTGTTCACAAGTTTTCTTCTGTTTTTTTTTTTTTAAAGAATAATTGAATGAAGTCTTAAAAGGCATTCCAGATGTGCAAGTCAAAATACCAGGTTGAAACCACTAGTAAGTAGAGATGATTACAACAAGAAGTTTAAAAGAAAGAGATTTTAGACATTCCATATGGAAAGGAGATATTGTGTTAAGACTGGTGAGCAGCATGAGCTGATTGTAGAATTGTTCCTTAGTGAGGCTCTTATCTTAAAAAATTCGATTGTTTCTCTCATCCTAGGTTGTAGTGATTATAGAAGATAAGACTAAACAGAAGCACCTTTGTGAAGTTTTGTTACAACAGTTGTTGGTTGAGTGCCAAGTTTTAATGTTGCTTAAGTTGATTAGATCATCAGGAACCAAACATCTTCTCATAAGTGCTTTTCAAATATCATTGGTGAACCTACAACTGAAAAAAATAAATGATCATCATTTTCTTTAGCATCTCTACAAAGTAAGCATCAGTTGGCAATATTATGAATACCGTATCGAACTTAATATCGGATTGGATTCTGGTACGATACTGTACTGATACCGATTAATGTCATGTACCATTTTGAGTAATTTTTTAAATTTATAAAATAGTTCCTAAATTTTTTAAAAATTACAAAGTAGTTCATTATCATATTGTATAGTTGTAGTTTATTTAATTTAGCTTTCTTTATAACTTATCCATTTTAGTTTATTTATATCTTTATTATATTCGAATTATTTCTATAAATAATAATTATCTATATATAATAATTATCTAAATATAATAATTTATTGTAAAATAATGAAAATAATTCAAATTTTGTATTTTATCAAAATTTTGAATTATTTTTTTAGAATTGTTATTTTTTCACATTCCATTTCATTTTATATTTAATTAGACATAATCACAATTTTAATTTAATATATAAAATTAATTTAAT
>JANJEY010000008.1:50194868-50206620 GCA_024703695.1 Erythroxylum cataractarum
AAAAGGAAGTAAGAAAAAGAAAACAAGTAACACAGTTGATAGAATCTAAAAAAGGAGCAATAAATAATTTTATTAAAAGAGTAAGCTCCTTTAGTGAGAGTTCTGAGGAATTACGTGAAGGTAATTTTGAACAATATAAAGAAAACTTAAGTGATGAAATTCATATTCACGAGGATATTAGAAATCTTAGTAAGGATGATCATGTATCAAATGCATCAACTTCAGAAAATTTACAGTATATTGTGCAAGTAGGCCCTATATTGGACATTTATAATCCTAGGAATTAGGATAATCTTGATAATAAAGCAAGGGATATTTTAGTTGAAAAAGGGCCTGTAAAAGAATTGAATCTTATGTTTTCTTTAGACAATACCTCTCGTCATTTTTCATATTCTTATTCTTATAGAAATTGAGTAATGGATAAATTAGTGATAGAAAATGATTGGTTTATTCTAAACATGTAGATAAAGTATATTGTTTTTGTTGAAAATTGTTTAAATATACTAACATACAAAGTAGATTAACAAATGATGAATTTAAAGATTGAAAGCATCTTAGTGAGAGACTCAAAGAATATGAGAATTGCATTGAGCATATAACTAATATGAGAACGTGGAATGAATTAAAAGTAAGATTGAGCAAAAATAAAACAGTTGATAAAGATTTATTGGGGCCCTTTTTTTAATTTTGCCCTGGGCCTATAAAACTATAGGAACGGCCCTGAGCGTCACTAACTTACAATGATCATATCTCTCAACTCCGATATCCAAAAATTTTCATACTTTATATCATTAAAAAGATAAAAGAAAGATCTACAACTTTCATGAAGACAATTTTATCAAAATGTTTCTAGATCAATATAGTTTAATCATGGAAGTTTCAGACCATATTTTTACCCCTTTTTCTCTTTTCTTTCTTTTAAACCCCACATTTCAAATTCATTTTTACTCTTTCTACTCCATTTCCATTCAACTCATTCACAACACATTCACACTACAACTAAATATACAAGTTTACTCAAAATCTTTAAAATCATCAAAAACCAAATATCAGTCATGCATCTTCTTCATGTTCTACATTTCACATTTTCTACTACACTCATTCAGTTCCATCAACTCTTCCATTTCATCTTAACTTGTTTATATATCACTAATTCAGCTTTCATCTTAACCCTATTTCTAATGAAACTTATTAATAATTCCTAAAGTCATTCATAAAAATTTCCATTTCCATTTGACATTTATTTCTACCACTATTCATCCATTTTTCTACCACTTGACATTTTTTCTAGTCCAAAAATACTCAAAAAAATTTAGAAAAATTTTCAGAAATTTCAAAAATTCTAAATCAGTAAACTCCAAACCAATTTTCAATACAATCTAACCACAATTCTCAATAAAATCACATCTATAGATCAATTATACCTGACAATTGTCAATGAATGCATGTGCGTATATGCTAACATTATACATGAGCATGAAATGCATTTTTTTAATCTCTCTTTGAGCTCACATGTACCAAATTTTAGGGTTCTAGCCCTTAGTATGGGAATGAGATGTTACATTTCTCCCCTCCTTAATAAATTTCGTCCTCAAAATTAATATCTGATTGATTAATACGGTAGGGTATTATTTCCTCATATGCTCCTTTGTCCTACTGGTTCCAGTTTAATCATCAATCTTCGTAAAACATCTAGAAGTGATGATATCACTATAAAACTCTTTATTTGAGTAAATGTTCCCTGATATATGTTTCAATTAATAATTCTAACGTGTAGACACTAGATTGATACTTTGTGAAAATTCATTCCGATCATATCAAGAATTATAATGAAACATATATGAGTTCACCACTCATCAAGATTGTGGTCCATAATAAGCAAATGCTAAAACGTATGTTTTAAGACTAAAGTAACTGCCTATTTTATTCTTGGAAATATACGTGATTCCAGATTCATTTAATAGTACCATTATTGACAGTCAACTACTATTATGATATGAAACTCATCATTCCCTTAAAGTAAGATCCTTTACTTACACAGAGATAAATTGTAAAACTATAGTCTAAATCAAGCGATCAACTTGATTATTCAACTATGATTCAACTAATTTTAGGTTCTAATAATATACATGTTTCCCATACATGTCTATGTATATGTATATTACTTACAAAAGAATCTTGATACCTTATGACTAATTATATAATGCTAATACAAATAAAACCAAACTCTTTTTTTATTAATAATAAATATTTTCATTACAAAAATAACTGGAAGAAGATTAAGTTATATGTAAATACACTTGCTTTTTAGGGCACTATATTTATATAACCCCAACACATATAAGTAAAAACATTTGAAGTTATAGGAGTTCGTTCCTTCGATTTTTGGGAACTCTTAGAAGGGTCTAAATTAAGGGTATCAATAGAAGAATTTTGCAAAACTTGATCATCTTGAATTTGAACATGTTTAGGGATCAAATTTGTTTATGATTGTTTTATGGAAATTATAGTGCCTCCTATTCCCAACTAGCTCTCAAGATCTCTGTAAATCCTTTCTTTTAATATAGGAAATTGACAAACCTGAATGGAGCCCTTGGTATTATACCAAAGTGAGCTTTTGTACTTCAATCAGAGAGTAGTCAGAGCACACTAATGCACCGGAACAAACATATGATTTAAGGAATTATGTTAACCATAATTGGTTAACCATATCCCTTTTTAATTTTTTTCTATTGAACCATCTTCCTTGTGCCTATCATCCCAAGTTAAAAGGTTCTCAATAAATCTCAAATACACCATTCCAATTGACTCACAACCTTCTTTATGTTCCTATCAATTCCCCTCAGCCTTATTTTGTTTCCTTCAGCTTCATAAGGTTATAGCATACAGTTTAGGTCACCTATTATCTAAGGCATTATGATTGAAGAATGAATCACTTTAACATCTTCCTATTATTTACTTCTCTGAAACTCAATGTTAGAAAAATATATAATTGATACATAAAACATATAATTGAAGTTCCTTCTAAAAGTATAGCAATTGATCTATAGAACTCATATTGGAAACCTTAACTTTCTTATCATTGAAAGCAAAAATAATTCTCCCATTGTAATGATGTATATGATGATTTAAGTGGATTTCCCATTTTGCACCTAAAAAATTATTTCTCAACAGATTAACTTTTACTTTAGTCATATGTAATCCATTATCAAGCGTCTTCTTTTCAAAAATATGTCTCTAATAGTCTAATTTTTTAAAGTAATGTTCATTCCACTCATATTCCATATTAAAATGGTCATAATAGGCTAAAATAAAGATAAAGATAGTATAGATTTAAGGTTAAGTACCCTTAAGTCCATTCTTACCTTTATTCCTTCATAATCTCCTTCTTGAGGAAAGACTTGAATCTATAAATTCACTCTCTGAGCTTACATTAAGGGTTTATTCAATGCTTTTTATAGATTCTCCCTGTAATAGTTTATCTAGATCTTCTAGTAGAAGGAAATGAATCTATAGGCTTCTCTTTGACCTTATCAATTCTTAATAGCTCAACATATGTTTCAATATTGAATTTTTCCCTATAGCCTTTCAAACTTGATTAGGAGTCACAGGTTTTAATGTATATGATAGTATAATCTCATCCTTTATGAGTTCTCCACATTTATTAGGTTTCAGAACAAAAATAGTCTTAGGAAGTTCAACCCCATTCTTCACTTTAATACATATTCTTGCTTACCAAGAAATGTCCATTGTTGTTATTATGGAATCAAAGCTGAGAGGTTTCCTTATTGAGTTAACAAGAAAACTCAATCCTTATATTGTCCAATACTCCAATTTAACATTGCAAAAATCAATCCATAAGGGAAAAGCTTCAATCTTGCTTCTATCCAATCCCACTCTAGGTCTCCATCTCTGTAGAAACATAGGTTGGCCACCTCTGAGCCGTTCCTATATCTTCTGTAGACATTCATCAATATTAATTAAATTTGAAGATAAATGTATCCTCTTTAGTTGGCAATGTCTTCTCTAACCCTTTTTTTTTTCATTTTCTTATGACCCAAACTTGAACTTGATGGAATGTAGGTCATTTTCCATGGAAGTAACTAATTGGAGCTGAGGACCAAAAAAATGCACTAACCTAGGGTAGCTCTACCAAAGGGGTGATAGCTCCAATGACTTTTTGGGAAAAAAGGGAGCTTCTCTTTAGAGACAATAGGTCCTACTCTTTTACTTCAAGATTTAGAGTTAGGTTTCTTAACTACAACACTAGCATTATTGTCATCTTGATCGTTAGAAAATTAGCTTTTGTTTCAGCTTGACTATTATTCATGAATGTTGAAGAGGGGACTCATTTTGTTCTTTAGAGTGCTCAGTTCCCTACAAGAACTCAACACAATTTACGATGTTTAAAAAAACGTCACAAAATGTTAAAAAAAGTCACAAAATACTGTTTACAATGTTTTAAAAAACATTACAAAAAATATCGTGGAATATGGTGTAGGCAAAAGGTTTGTCCAACGTTTTCCATAAAATATCATAGAAAACACAAACATTCCGCGATGTTTTAAAATACATCACTGAAATATTGGTCTTTCTGCGACATTTTTTGAAATGTCATGAAAAGTTACATTCTGTAACGTTTTTTGGAAACGTCACGGAAAGTCACATTCCACGACATTTTAGGACTTTCTGCAACGTTTTTCACATCCCGCAACGTTTTTGGAAACGTTGCAGAATTTAACAATCCGCGATGTTTTTAAGACGTCATGGAATGTTACTTTCTGTGACGTTTATACAAAAATATAACAGATAGTATTATTTTTTAATCATTACTTTTCACATTTTTTGAAAATCATTTTAATTTAATAATTATTTTTTAAATACAAATTTTTAAAATCTTATTTGTTTAATAACTATTCAATATTATTTATGAATTTGATTTATTTAATAATTCTTCAAATTTTTAGTATATCATTCATTTTAAACATTTTTAATTTCTTCATTTTTAAAAATCATTTTAATTTAATATTTTTTAAATTTAATAATTATTTTTTAAAAATATAAATTTTTTATTTTTCTTTCAATGGAACAAAGGAAAAGGGAAAAATAAATAAATAAATTTTAAAAACAAGAAGTAGAATATTTACGCTTTTTTTGGAAAAATAGGAGAATATTTACTTAAAAGACCCGATGGCATACAAATCCAATTCTATATAACTGTATTGCCAAAGTTGTCTTCAACCTAAGAATAGACCCTTCTCCCTCTGTTGGTATTTAACTATTTTTTCTTATTTCGAAAAACACACACCCTATAATTGGATCAAGTTTTAACACAATCTTACTTTTAATTTGACACTCTCCCAAAAAATTTTAAATTTTTAAATAAACTACAAACTTCAACATCGAGCTAATAGAAAATTTACTTTGAATTACGTTCGCATCTCACTTCGAGTTCCAGTGATCTTTCTGCTCACAATGTTCCTTGAGTTTTTTACTGCAGCTTGCTACTTGTTCCCTTTGTGTTGTCATTTTTCTCTTCTTTGGATCTTCTGCTTTTGCTCCCGGTTGCACCTACGCTATTCAGCGAGGGAGATCTCTATCTCCAATCTCATACCTATCGTCTTATTAAAGGAAAGGAAACCACGAATCAACAACATCAAAAATCATAAATAATGGCATAAACAACCCACGTTAATGTCATTAAAAACTACACGAACATCATCTAAATTGACTTCCTCATCCTCATTATGTGTTACAGGCACATAATTTTTACAAGACCAAGGGTCTTGTTTGATTCTTTGAATTTGTATGTGCTGCATTAAGTGGGAAACAATTATAAAAGAGGATAAACAAGTTTCTTTTTTATACTAATATGCATAGGGAAACTATTGTATGATGGCTACAATCAATCCATTATCAACCAGTAACTACCTCCTGGGAGATCCTATTTATCACCATAAAATGACTTAATCAATAACATACTTTTGATTTAACGTCGAATTTCCATGTAGCATTACCTAGAATAATTAAGATACATGAATATTCTTCGAATCTCATGACTATAAATTTGATTAGTTGCACAAAGCATAAGCAAAGACTAAGGCTAAAATTAATTGCCATTAGAGCACTTGATTCAAGCAATTGAAAAGCTTTGTATTTGGTGATAATAAGTTCAAGATCATAAATCAAAACCTACTACTAGATTGATGAAGTGAATGAGATTACTCACATTTTAAGGATTGAGATCAAGTATTTTATCTATCAATGCCTTTTCCATAGGGGAAAACCAAAATGGACAAGTATATGATAGTATAATCTCATCCTTTGTAATTTCTCCATATTCATTTAGTTTCAAAACAAAAATATTCTTAGGAAGTTCAACCCCATTCTTCACTTTAAGACATATTCTTGCTTATCACGAAATGTCCATTATTGTTATTATGGAATTAAAGCTAAAAGGTTTCCTTACTGAGCTAGCAAGAAAACTCAATCCTTATATTGTCCAATACTCCAATGGAACATTGAAAAAATCAATCCATAAGGGAAAAGCTTCAATCTTGCTTCTATCCAATCCCACTCTAGGTCTCCATCTCTATAGAAACATAGGTTGGCCACCTATAAGCCATTCCTATATCTCTTGTAGACATTCATCAGTATTAAATTTGAAGATAAATGTATCCTCTTTAGTTAGCAATGTCTTCTCCAACCCTTTTTTTTTTTTCATTTTCTTATGACCCAAACTTGAACTTGATGGAATGTAGGTCATTTTCCATGGAAGTAACTAATCGAAGCTAAGGACCAAGAAAATGCACTAACCTAGGGTAGCTCTACAGAGGGGTGATAACTCCAACAACAATGACTTTCTGGGGAAAAAATGAGCTTCTGTTTAGAGACAATAGGTCCTACTCTTTTACTTCAAGATTTAGAGGTAGGTTTCTTAACTACAACACTAACATTATTGTCATCTTGATCATTAGAAAAATTAGCTTTTGTTTCAACTTGACTATTGTTCATGAATGTTGAAGAGGGGACTCATTTTGTTCTTTAGAGTGCTCAATTCCCTACAAGAACACAGCATAATTTGTTACATTTAAAAAACATCACAAAATGTTAAAAACGTCTTAGAATATAATTTGTGATGTTTTAAAAAATGTTACAAAAAATATTACAGAATGTGGTGTAGTTAAAAGGTTTCTTTGACATTTCTCATGAAACGTCACGAAAAATACGGACATTCGGTGATGTTTTAAAAAATGTCACTAAAAGATTGATCTTTTTGTGATATTTTTTGGAATATCATGAAAAGTCACATTTTGCAATGTTTTTTGGAAACGTCACAAAAAGTCACATTTTGCGACGCTTTAGAAAACATCGTGGAAAGTCACATTCCGCGGCGTTTTTGGAAACGTTGAGAAATTTAACATTCCACTATGTTTTTAGGTCATCACAGAATGTTGCTTTCTGTGACGTTTATACAAAAACATCGCAGATAGTATTTTTTTAATCATTATTTTTTACAATTTTTGAAAATCATTTTAATATAATAATTTTTTAATTTTGATAATTATTTTTTAAATGCAAAATTTTTAAATCTTATTTGTTTAATAACTAGTCAATATTATTTATGAATTTTATTTATTTAATAATTCTTAAATTTTTTAGTTTATCATTAATTTTAAACATTTTTAATTATTTTTTTCATTTTTTGAAAATTATTTTAATTTAATAATTTTTAATTTTAAGTAATTACTTTTTAAAATAAAATTTTTAAATATTTTTCTTTGAATAGAATAAAAGAAAAACGAAAAAAATAAATTTAAAAAACAAGAAGTAGAATATTTATGTTTTTTGAAAAATAGGAGAATATTTACTTCAAAGACCCGACGTCATGCAAATCCAATTATATATAACTGTATTGCCAAAGTTGTTTTCAACCTAAAAATAGACCCTTAGCCCTTTGTTGGTATTTAACTATTTTTTTCTTATTCTGAAAAATACGCACCCTGCAATTAGATCAAGTTTTAACACAATCTTACTTTTAATTTGGCACTTTCCAAAACTTTTTTTAAATTTTTAAATAAACTCCAAACTTCAACATCGAGCTAATAGAAAGTATGCTTTTATCACTTCCGTATCTCACTTCGAGTTCTAGTGATCCTTTTGCTCACAACGTTCCTTGAGTGTTTTACTGCAACCTACTGCTTGTTCCCTTTGTGTTGTCATTTTTCTCTTCTTTAGATCTTCTGCTTTTGCTCCCGATTGTACCTACGCTATTCAGCTGGAGAGATCTCTATCTCCAATCTCTTACCTATTGTCTTATTAAAGGAAAGGAAACCACAGATCAGCAACATCAGAAATCATAAATAATGTTATAAACAACCCACCTTAATGTCATTAAAAACTACACGAACATCATCTAAATTGACTTCTTCATCCTCATTATGTGTTACAAGCTCATAATTTTTACAAGACCAAGGGTCTTGTTTGATTCTTTGAATTTGTATGCGCTGCATTAAGTGGGAAACAATTATAAAAGAGGATAAACAAGTTTCTTTTTATACTAATATGCATAGGGCAACCATTGTATGATGGCTACAATCAATCAACTATCAACCAGTAACTACCTCCTGGGAGATCCTATTTATCACCATAAAATGACTTAATCAACAACACACTTTTAATTTAACGTCGAATTTCCATGCAGCATGTCCTAAAATAAATAAGATACGTGAAGATTCTTCGAATCTCATGACTATAAATTTGATCAGTTGCACAGAGCATAAGTAAATACTGAGGCTGAAATTAATTGCCATTAGAGCATTTGATTTAGACAATTAAAAAGCTTTGTATTTGGTGATAGTAAGTTCAATATCAGAAATCAAAACCTACAACTAGATTGATGAAGTGAATGAGATTACTCACAGTTTTAGGATTGGGATCAAGTTTCTTATCTATCAATGCCTTTGCCCTAAAATGGACAAGTATACTCTACACAGTTTATCTAGAATCCACCAAAGAGAAACATTAAAAATTGCAAAACTTCTTGTGAGACTATAAACGAATGCAACATTTTAATAAACAAGGAAAGGTTTCTCGTTGGAGTGATAAAGGAAAGAAGAAGGTCTTTTGTGACCCTTTTTCTATCACACAATAATACAGAGGTTACTGGCAAGTTATGAATAAAAATTTCCCAAAACTCAATGTACAATGTAGATGAGGGAAAGGAGATCAGTACTTAAAGAATTTGAACAAATGCCCTTGTTAATACTCATAAAGAAGCCTACATAATGAAAAATATTAACTAATAGAAACAATGCGTCGGAGCCACAAATATGGAACAACCTCAAGTATGTTTGTTTGTGATATTATAATTTCACAAAGCAAATCCCTAACATATACACTATTCAAATAAGAACCTTTTGGAACAAGGTTGGAAGGCCTATCTCCTCAAATCGAAGATATCCAGTCAATAGAACATAAAGGATAACACCACACGACCACACGTCAGCAGCTGCACAATCATAATCATGGTAACTGAGCACCTAAGAAGTACTCCTAGTGTAAGAAGTTAGTTACATTAAAATTCATGATTAAAGAAAATGAAGAAGAGAGTTGCCTTCCATGATTGAACTACTAAAGAATATGTCAGATTGGACAAGTTAAGCAAACAAATTAACCAAAGTCTAGAACCTATGTACTTTTATAAATCTGGAAAACAATGGCAAGTTATGAGAACTGATTATAAAGTTTGCATTTACTAACAAATTGTATACAGCAGGCACGACATAATTTGGGGTTCCATAAAGTGATATGAAGAAGTTCAACCCCCTTCACATAAAATAAAAGAAAACACATTAGAGAAATCAAGAGACTACAAGAGATGGATAGATGAGAAGCCAAATATTCACCAATAAAATCTACTTATAGAAGTAGCATATAACATACCTGTGCACATTATGTATGCAATGATATATGTGTGACTTAGAACTTGACATCAACTTAATTTAATGGAACAATACACTCTTACTTGCTGGGGTAATGCACTCCATCCAAAATAAGAAACCTTCATATTTCAATTAGAGTCAAGTAGAAGATTTTAGGCTACAAGAAAGTATATTAAGTCATGATCTGAGCATCAAATCATGAGATCAAGGAAGTAAGTTGAGGGTTAAACATAATTGTTTACCTTTAGATCTCTGTGGTACGCGCCCTTACCATGACAATGAGAAACTGCATCAATAAGCTGTTGAAAGTACCTCCTTGCTACATTTTCTAGGAATCTTCCATAGTGAACTTGTAAAATGAAATCAAGTCAGGACAAAGTGCCAATTACCATTGCTTAAGGAGTAGAAAATTGGATACAAGGAAAAAGCTAAATGGCGATCATGCACTGGTTTATTTTAGTCCCTTGAAAAAACTACTACAGACCAGAAGATACAAGAAACTTACAATTCTATCAAAAATTTCACCACCAATAACAAACTCAAGAATAATACATATCTTCGTATGGCTTTACAGAGACTGGAAATTAAACCAGGATGAAAGGAAAATAAAAGATATATATCAACATCAATGCTAGATAAACAAAAGAGGGCAATAAAGAACCCACTAAACTAAACCATTTCAAGTCATGAGGTTCATAATGAACATTGAAAGGAGTACCTCATGAAGTCTAACTATAGGATGTTGAACAATCTTCATGATGGATATCTCTCTTTTTATCTGGAATCCAGAGTTAGTCATATCTTTCACAAAGAAAGACACCATGAATCAACCATCCATAAACTTGTACACAGAAGCATAAATGTACCCGATCGACCATTTTGTGTTTGAGAATGGTACTTTTGGACAAAACTTTGATGGCCACATTCCCTCTTGTCTCAGTGTTCTTGGCAAACTTAACCTTTGCAAATGCCCCTTTGCCGAGGGTGGTTTTTGCAAATAGCACAGTTATCTGCAAAAATATCTGTACACATCAAGCAAACATTAACAATTAGAACTCTCAAATTAAAGCAAAATTTCTAGTTTGCAACATTCACATATGGGTTCACATATAGGCGATGAGCGTAAAAGAAAGAAAATCAAGAAAGTAATAAAATTAGGGTTAAGGTTAGGGATAGGGATGAGCAGGAGAGGTTACCCCATGCCCAGACAGCAACAATGCTCCACTTTTTAATCTCGAAAAGCTTGGGCTTCTTAGTGGAGGAAGGAGTGACGTTGCTAAAGGCCTCACATTTAGGTAAGAAAAAACCAGAGAAGGGGAAACTAGCAAAATGTTGGGAAATGGAAGTGCGTTAATTAAACAAAAGGAAAATGCCAACAACGACGTTTTATTCAACAAAATGTCACGGTTTCTATTTCATGACGTTTTATTAAAAAAATTTGCAAAAAGTGATATAAATTCGCGACATTTTCATAAAACGTCAAAAGATAAAACGTCGCGGATTGCGTGTATTTCTTGTAGTGTTTGCACATTTAAAGCTATAAGACACGCACTACAAGAAAAGGAGGCCTTTTGCGTTGTTTTTTAAACGTCGCAAAAGGAAATTAACCGTCGGCGAAAACTATCTACGACGTCTATTAAAACGTTACAAAAAATGTCGTAGAAGGTAAGGTAGGCATTAGTGATCTACGACGTCTGTTAGCAAACGTCGTTGAAAGCCCAAGTATTCTTCGACGTTCTTGTAGACGTCAGGAAAGGTGTAAACATTTTGCGACATCTGAAATAAACGTCACGAATTGAAAAGTTTTT
>JANJEY010000008.1:50229734-50240104 GCA_024703695.1 Erythroxylum cataractarum
TTTCTTGAATTGCAATAGTATGAAATCCCTATGATTATAGGGTCTTTAATGTATGGTTGTGTATGTATGTATCGAATAATCGATTGTGCCTAAATGTTGGGATCGGGTCTGCGGTTTGGGGCGCTCGTTGCGGGCGTGACCCGAGGGGCCACCTCGGGATTCGGGCATTCGGGGCTCGGGCCCAACACCAACGATGTCGATTTGTATATAAATGGGCATGATCATTGCCTGGAACAGATAAGTAGCAGTAACAGGTAATCTGATAGTGTACATTATTTACAAATACAGAAAGGGTTTAAGTTCGATTCTTGCATATAGTAAACAATAATAGTATATATATATATATATATATATATATATATGTATGTATGTTAATAACAAAACTAGCACTTGATTTAGTCTCTCATATCTAAAAAGCATTTGTTCGATATATTATGTCTGAGGCAGTCCACTCCAGTTCTTAACAAGCGGTGGAGGGTCCAAAGCTTGGAGGGGTGACGTAAACTGGTGGAATCCAGATGAAATGAAGCTGTACTATGATGGTCAAGGCTTTATGTCGCTTTAGCTTACTGGAACTAAGGTTGACATTGTGTTCTATAATGTTTTCGGAGAGGTTCTTCACAAATGGACCAGGAGTAAACAACTTTCATTTGCCGTGTAATAACTCAGAAGTTAACTTCTAAGAATATGCTTCTTAGATATCATATGCTCAAGTCATTGTGTCATTGGCCAAGTGTTGTAATATATAAACAATTTTTATTCTTCAGCTTTAAATATCAGATTATTGTTTGGACTACGGTGAGCTGATGAAGTACCAATGTAGTGAAAGGTTGAAGAAAAATGTAATATTGGTGCGCTCTCACGAAAGCTTGACAGCTTAGTTCTATTGGAAAGCCGATCACAAAATTGGAATTTTTTTTTGGTGGTAACTGGTAAGTTAATAAATGTATTAAACGCCAAAATAAGTTTCGTTACATCTTAGGTTAAGTTCTGGAATCCCAAATATCAACCGGCCGAGCAAGCTGTGAAAAACTATTATCCTAGAATGAAACCTCTACTTGATGTAATATTCCTATAGAACAGATCGCTATGCTAATTATATATTTATCATTATTTTTGTCCAAGCACGTATTGTTAAGTAATGTTTAGTTAACCTACAGTAAAATTTTTGTTTACATTTTTTTCTGTATTATAAATAGAAAGAGAAAATATTAGCCTCACCTGACCAAAACAAATATATATATATATATATAAGCCTCACCTGACCAAAGAAAATATATATATATATATGTTGGCATGATTGTGTCATATCATTGTGTCAGCGTAATTGTAGGAGTCAAACTTCATAATTAGAGTAGGCCAAAATGGTAGTGATCCATAATAATTAGAGTTGACTGAAACATTATTCTTGTACATAGATGTCTATCGTGTGAAGGGAAAAAAATATAACAGAGAACTCAATTCCTCATAGTATCAGAGCCTTGCTTCTGATCCAAAAACAAATCAAAAACTAACTTGAAACCCGTATTCAACCATTCTTTCTTTTTCTTTGAATCAGAATGGAAGATCAAAGCTCCACACTAACAACCATGAATCCAAATTCCAACATTCCAACCACATCGTATAACCCACCACCATCAATCATAGTTCAACAAGATAATGTCGTTTTTCCCACCAATGTTGTTCTTGATGAAACAAATTTTCCTTTATGGTCACAATTGATGGAAATGCACATTGGAGCACGAAACAAAATTGGCTATCTTACAGGTGAAATGGTGAAACCAGCAACAAATGATTCTAGCTACGCAACGTGGACTACCGACAACAACAAAGTTAAGAGCTAGCTCATTGACTCAATGAGTCCCCATCTAATGCAACGATTTATTCGACTTGCCACAGCTAAGGAGATTTGGGAAACTGTTGCGAAAACTTTCTATGATGGCTCATATGAGACTTGCTTATTTGAATTAAATCAAAAGTCCTTCACGACCAAACAAAATGGTCGACCGTTGCCTTCCTATTATAATGGACTGGTTGCAATTTTTCAAGAAATTGATCATCGGATGGCTATGCAGGAAAACACAACTACTGGAGTTGTACATATGCACTCCATAATGGCAAGGCTACGGGTCCATATCTTCTTAAGTGGGCTTGATGCAGAATTTGATCAAGTTCGTGGTGAGATTCTACGAAAGCTAGATTTGGAAAATACTTATGCATATGTCAGAAGAGAGGCTCAACACAGGCAGATCATGGGAAATTCACGACCACTTGTTGAAAGTTCAGCCATGGTAGTTCACCGAAACAAAGGGCGAAATAATCCACCATCAGGAAAATCTAGTAATTTTGTTTGTAATCATTGTGGTGAGATAGGTCACTCGAAACAACGATGTTATGAGATTATCGGGTATCCAGACTGGTGGGATTTCTTGAAGAAGCCAAGAAAAAAGGTCATTGGCAAAGTAGCAGTGGCTGTATAAGGGGATAACAAGCTGACCCATGAAGAAAAACCGCAACCTATAGCCAACATGGACCAACCGGGTATTTCTGGTAAGGTGGATGTACTTTTTGTCACTGCTAGGAATAATGCTTGGATAATTGATACTGGGGCAACCGATCATATGACTAATGATCCGAAAAAATTACAAACAATTCATCCATCCCCTCAAGCTGACATTTCCACTGCAAATAGAAGCACTTTTCCTATTATCGGAGAAGGATCTGCTGTTTTATCTAATAAATTGACACTTGATACTGTCTTAGTTGTTCCTACCCTTGAATATAATATTTTATCGATCAGTAAAATTACTTCCTCTCTTAATTGTCTTGTAATTTTTTGGCCTTTATTTTGTGTTTTTCAGGACATTCTGACCCGGAGGACTCTTGGTTATGGTGTTAAAAGATATGAGCTCTACTACTTGGAGTTGACTGAAGATGGGGAACGATAATTCAGTTATGCATTTCAAACAAATGGGGTTGAAAAATCTCGCATAAATATCTGGTTATGGCATAAAAGGCTAGGTCACATTTCTTTTGGTTATCTTAAGAAACTTCGACCAGATTTATTTTCTAATTTGGATGTTTCCGATTTCAAATGTGGTGTATGTGAATTGGCGAAAAATCATCGAATTCCTTATTTGCCAAGTTTGAATAAATGCTCCCAACCTTTTGTTGTCATACATTCTGATATCTGGGGACCTGCAAGGGTTCCATCAATTTCAAAAGCTCGATATTTTATTACTTTCATTGATGAACACACCAGGTTCACATGGGTGTCTGTTCTTCATAAGAAAAGTGATGCATTTATGGCATTTAAGGAATTTTACAATATGGTCCTTACTCAATTTCAGCAAAAAATTCAAATTTGGCAATCTGATAATGCCATGGAATTTATTAATGCTTCATTTGGAGAATATCTAAGCCAGCTGGGAATACGTCACCATTCCTCTTGTACGTACACGTCGCAACAAAATGGGTTGACAGAAAGGAAAAATAGACAAATTATGGAGGTGGTACGTGCATCTCTCTTTGGGATGAACATGTCGTCATTTTATTGGGGAGAGGCGGTCAAATCTGCAGTTTATCTAATAAATCGAGTTCCTTCTCGGGTAATTGGCTTCCAAACTCCACAACAAAAGTTACAATCTTTTTACTATAGTTCCCATCTACCAAACCTTGAACCCCGAATCTTTGGGTGTACAACGTATGTTCATATTCTCAAAGCCTTACAAAGCAAATTAGATCCTTGTGCCAAAAGATGTGTTTTTGTTGGATACTCAGATTTTCAAAAAGGCTACTGATGTTATGATCCACAAAATAAAAAATTACATGTTTCTTTGGATGTCTCCTTCCATGAAACCCAACCATACTACATAGGGGGAGTTTTGAGCTCATCTCCTCACGGGGAGAACTCGAGTGATGAGCCTGAGCTGAATGGGGGAAATAATGGAATTTCAAATGGTGAAACTGAATTCTTAGAGTTGGAGGATATAGAAGATAAATTGAATACATATCAGGATACCACTTATCAATCCGATGTAGATGCTTCATGTTTGCAGACTCCGAGTCTATCAAGTTTGTTTGAGAATGATCTGCCAGCAGATGGTGATAAAGATGCATTAGAAGAGCCTATCTTAACACCACTAACCGAAGAGCCTCCTTCTCAGAATGTTCAAGACAACATTCGAAAAGACATCGAATCTCAGGTTTTTAACAATCCGTTACCATTTCAGTTAGCACCAATATCAAATAGAGGTATTCCAAAGAAACAATATGAACCTTCTCTCAAAGAAAATGTTAAATACCCCATTAATAACTATACCGCCACTCACAGGCTGTTGAATTCATATGCCCTAAATGTTGATCAATTATCAGAAGTATCTATTCCTAACAGTGTGCAGGAAGCATTAAAGGATCCAAAGTGGACGAAAGCAATGAATGAAGAGATGGAAGCCCTAAAAAGGAACTCAACTTGGGAACTAGTGTCATTGCCCCCAGGGAAGAAGGCAGTTGGTTGCAAATGGGTGTATACTGTGAAGCTTAAAGCTGATGGACGCATTGACCGATACAAGGCGAGGCTGGTGGCAAAAGGTTACACACAAAAGTATGGAGTTGATTATCAGGAAACTTTCGCACCAGTAGCAAAGCTAAATACTGTTCGCATCCTCATATCAGTTGCAGTTAATAGAGATTGGCCATTGCGACAATTCGATGTGAAGAATGCTTTCTTAAATGGTGACTTGGAGGAAGAAGTTTACATGGAGCTTCCACCTGGTGTCAAGTATGGAACCATACATGAAGGTAATGTATGTAAATTGAAGAGATCATTATATGGGCTTAAACAATCTCCTAGAGCTTGGTTTGGGAGGTTTACAGCAGCAATGAAGTCAGTTGGTTACAAGCAAAGTAACTCTGACCATACTTTGTTTATCAAACATGAAGGAGAAAAGGTGACAACATTGATTGTGTATGTGGATGATATGGTATTGATGGGCAACGATGCTTAAGAAATGGAGAGACTAGAGAAGTATTTGGTCACCAAGTTTGAAATGAAAGACTTGGGAAACTTGCGATATTTCCTAGGTATTGAAGTGTCACGATCACGAAAGGGAATTTCTCTTTACCAACGAAAATATGTGTTGGATTTATTGACTGAAACCGGAATGCTAAATTGCAAGCCAGCTGAAACACCATTGTAGATGAATCATTCACTTAAAACTTCTCCTGACCAAAATCCTGTAGATATTGTTCGCTATCAACAGCTAGTGGGAAAATTGATCTATCTAACTCATACTAGGCCAGATATTGCCTATCTTGTGAGTGTGGTAAGTCAGTTTATGCATGCTCCGAATGAAGAACACATCGACGCAGTCTATAGGATCTTGAGATATTTAAAAGGTACACCAGGAAAAGGAATATTATACTAAAAGAATGAAGCATCCACTATCAAAGGTTACACTGATGCTGACTGGGTAGGAGATCGGTCAAGCAGGAAATCTACCTCAGGATATCTCACATTTGTAGAAGGCAATCTTGTTACCTGGAGGAGCAAGAAACAGAAGGTTATTGTTCGGTCAAGTGCAGAAGCAGAGTTTTAAGGTATGGCACATGGTTCATGTGAGCTATTGTGGATTAAGGGAATTCTGCAAGACCTTGGGATTGAGTGTTCAATACCCATAAGTTTATTTTGCGATAACAAAGCTGCAATCCAAATCGCACAAAATCCAATTCAACATGACCGAACGAAGCACGTAGAAGTTGATCATCATTTTATCAAGGAGAAGCTAGATCAAAAGATTATTCAGTTTCCATTCGTTAAGTTCGAGAGCCAACTCGCTGATATCCTTACAAAGGCAGTCTCAAGTCGAGCATTTCATGTAGTGATTGACATGTTGGGCATGATAGATATCTATGCACCAACTTGAGGGGGAGTGTTGGCATGATTGTGTCATATCATTGTGTCAGTCAAACTTCATAATTAGAGTAGGCCAGAATGGTAGTGATCCATAATAATTATAGTTGACTGAAACATTATTCTTGTCTATGGATGTGTATCGTGTGAAGGGAAAAAATATAGCAAAGAACTCAATTCCTCAATATATATAGTTATAACATTAATCTTTGAATAATAAAGTTAATTATATTCCAAAAGAATAAGGGTTGGCTCTGATCATTGTGATATCGTATAAGACTCAAGTACCAATTTATTCAAAGAGTTTAAAGATATACGATTTCTTCAGTTTTTTAAATTAGAATTATTTTAAAAGAAGTATATTATGTTAAATATAGTAAATCAGGGTTGTTTCGTGATGGTAAAGCTATAGAATAAATCAAAATCCTAGTTATTCAAGATGAAATATATAGTTCCACTACAACATAAACAACATTTGACTATGAAAAAAATCATCGCCAGAAGCCCAAAAATCATTGCCAATAGTCATTAGACTATTAGCGATGATTTATATTCTTCGTCAAATCCTTGTAGGTAAACTTATTATCTATATTTTCGGAATTGTAGCTAAAAGTTTTTAGCTATGTTTTAAAAAATGTAGCTAAATGTTTGTCCCTATGTTTTCAAAAGTGTAGCCAAAAGTTTTTAGTTATGTTTGAAAAAATGTAGCTAAATGTTTGTCCCTATGTTTTCAAAAGTGTAGCCAAAAGTTTTTAGCTATATTTTGTAAAATATACTCAAATTTTTAGTGTACATTTTAAAGAAATGATATATCATATTGAATTATAATTACTTGGGATATTTTTAATCCATATATTATTTTATATCATATTTAATTTTTTTTGGTAATTTATTATACAAAAATAATTGATAATTTGAAGCATTGTATATAAAAAATAAAAATATCATTAGGTTTGTTCGTGTATAAGATTTTAATTACAACTTCAAAAATACTTATATACGAAATAATGAATACAGATATTAGTTTACAAGATATAATACAAATTACTTAGCCTCTTTTTCAGCTTCACTACTTACACAATCCAAGCCAGGTAATTTTTAAAGATATTTTTCATGCTTGGCCAACCTTTTTTTAGTATGTTATAATTTAACCTTAGGCAAATTATTTTCTTCCTCAAGACATTGAACGTATGTTGATCTTAATGATGATAAAATAGTTCGATTAGGATCAAACCCAAGACCTTTTGATATATTTGGATCGTGTATCAAGCACCCGATTGCAAATGTCTTCTACATTTGCCTCATTTCCCTCGGATAATGATGCTTGCAGCAACTCTTTATTTTCTTCTAAAATTTAAAAAACAAAATAATATTCAATATAAATATTATTGGTTAGTACTACAAAAATAAATAACCTTAAAATTTAAAGAAAGTTTCATACTTACATAGTTATTTTGCGCGTCTTAAGACATCCACCCTTGACCTTCCTTATAGTGAGTGAGTTTGTAGAGTATGATCCTATCACACTCTTGCTCATGTAGTTCTTTCTCACTCTGTTTTAGGAAAAAAATTATAATGCCCAATAAATAATATAGTGTTTTTTGATATAATTATAACTTGTAAACAAAGATCTTACATATTCATTTCGCACAACAACAAATGATTTGGAGCCTTGGTTGTGACAAGTTTTCATTTTTCCTCTGTTCACCTTGTCCTTTTCACATTTTTCCTAAATAAAGAAAAAGGATAGTCATTAAATCATCTAACAAGATTAATGGAAGCAAATATGAAGGGATATGAAGGGAAAAAAACCTTAATGTTTCTAGGGGCCAATAATCACACAAATTATTCCAATTTTCTAGAGACATCTGTTCCAGAATATGTCTCCTTATCTCCACATAAGAAGGAAAAGATTTGGAATACTAATGCAGCCTATAACGATGATCACTGGTTCTTTATTGCAACAATGACGTAACACAATTTAAAACACAAAGGTTGTCGATATCGACGATATTCAATTTCATGTATGAATAATAAGTAAAAGTGTAATTAATCCTAATGGAAGTGAAATAATATTGCATATAGTTAAATAAATTTAAAATTTACTGAAACTTTATCCAAAGCATTCTCAAGCAAGTTGTCTTCCTTGAAGTCCTTAGCATGCTTTAGGCAATGTAATTATGTTCTAGAAATTATCCTAACTCACCAAACAATTTTTCTCATTGAATCTTATCTAAAGGACGATCTTGTAAAGTATCAATATGTACTAACAACTTGTTATTTTGCAACATTCATTCGTTGCAACTAACAATGATAGTCCTTTATGGAATGATAGTAATTCTCCAAAATTTAGCAATGCCTCCTGATATAAAATTTTAAGATTTGTTTAACCCAAGGTTCCCTATTATGAGCTACTTTGGATGAAAGTTCTTTCACCTAAAGTAGTTATTATCAGCTAGTTGGCTATTAAGAATTGTCTGAAAACCAAAGATAGGTGGTGTGGAAGTTCAAGAAGTTTTGAGCCTAATTGTCCCTTATGTAATGATGAGATTGAAACTACTTCACATCTGTATTTTCAATGCATCTACTCCCATATCATTTGGAGTCGAAAACAAAACACTATGGAAATTTATTGTTCATAAAATGCGTGGAGAACTATAATTATATGGTCTAGCAGAATGTATACACAAATGAAGAAGGATGGGATGATTTTAAAAATTTTCTTATGTTGCACCATTTACTCTATTTGGAGGGAAAGAAGTAATAGACTATACAAAGAAAAAGAGAGGGATGTTCCAATTCTAGAAGATGTTACTGTTAACTAGATTGGGGAAATCTTACAAGCACATGATACCTAATCCAAGATCAATCAAAGAATGAAAAGTTTATGGATGATCAAGGCTTGCTAATTGTATTTAATTTGTTATATATGTTTAGTTAGACAGATTGTTTGGAATAATGCGTAACTAGTGCTTCTTCCATTGTACTTTGTTTAAGCTCAACTTGAGTTAATAAATTTATTCATTTTCTTAAAAAAAAAACTACTAATGTTACCTCTAGTACTACTTTTTCACCTTATCTAGGGTGCAATAAGTACCATTTCAATAATATTAAGGTATAAAATGATATTAAAGTAGAGGCTTACATAGATATTTTGTAAAATATTTACACCTTTGCCCTTTTCCTATTCCATTAGGAATATCTATAAACTTTTAGTTTTTAAAAAGAAACGATGATGCTTTCTTTTAAGATTAATTCCTAGATGTTAATAGAGATTCTTAGAACTATCCATTCATTATTTTTTTTCTAAAATCCTAACAATTCTTACTAAAGATTTCGCTCACCTTAATTTGAATTTTCAATAACCTATTTAGACTTGGAGATTCAAATTTCAAATGTTTTGTAAGTTTTACCAGCTACTTGATATTCCTTCTAGTATTACATCACATATACATTATGGTAATAAAACTATTGAGTGGATTAGCAATTATAGTATTTAGTGTTAATTGAGTAGAGATTATAAAGGCATAGAAACAATGGTGAATATATTATTCTCTAACAAAATTTAATATATCAAAAATATTATTTATCTATATTTTAATCTAAAGGCTACAAATTAATAATCTGAATAGACATAAAATTTAAATGGATTTGTTAAATTTTAAATAATAAATTTTAATTTATAAATATTAAAATAAATTATATTAGATTATATAAAAATTCAGTTTTTTAGTGTAGTTCAATTTGGGACAAGTTAGTACAATTCACTACAGTTCATAATTTAAATTATTAAAAGGATCTAAAACCATACTAAATTAAAATCAATAATATACATCTCAATCAAATTCTGATAAAAAGTAATAATGGTACAATTGTAGTTTTTTTTTTCATTTAGGATATTTGAAATTCATGTATGAGGAACTAGTAGATCTGGCGAAGGCATATGCATCTTTGAAATGAATCCTGTAATATTTTAATTGTTATCATTCGATATGTGTCATAGTCTCTATCCAATGTTTTCATAAGCTTGCAGTTTAACTTTAATAGTAGAAGTTAGTCAAATCACTACAACAAAAAGATGCATTTTACGTCGTCTGAAAAACATCGTAGAAGCTCCATAGACATCGGAGAAAACCTTCTACGACGTCTATTAAAACGTCACAATAGACGTCGTAGATGGTCGGTAGGTAATGGGTTTTCCCGACATCTGAGTGAAGACGTCATAGAAGGCTTATCAATTCTGCGACGTTGATGAAGACGTCAGAAAAGATGCATGTAATTACCGATGTTTGGAGAAAAAGTCAGGGATTGTATGATTTTTGACGACGTTGGGTAGACGTCGCAGAAACTTCACAATCTGCGACGTCTAATAAGTAGACGTCGTTGATTGTCAAGTATTTATTAAATTATAATTAATTTATTATAATTTTGGTAAATTTTGTTAATAATTGTTTAATAT
>JANJEY010000008.1:50240204-50253290 GCA_024703695.1 Erythroxylum cataractarum
ATACTGTCACACAATGCAAACCCAAATGCATTGTGTTACAGATAATCAAAATAAACGATTAAGCAACCTTAAACCCAAATTAAATCGTCAACTACAATCGACTCACATTAATCGCAAGCAAATTCGTTCGATGACTTACCTCAACCCGTACGCACATGCCCTCCGACTGTAAATGACAGAGGCTCAAAAACTGGTGACGCAAACTCCACAGATTCCAAGCGTTACACAGGATGAGAGAGGGAAGGTGGAGGAAGACGAAAGGTGGAGGAAGACAGATTCCAAAAATCGAAACGTGGGCGGGAGAACGAAGATGAGACCTCTGATTTTCATTTACACAGAAGATGAGACGACGTCGTTATGGGGGGCGGCAACACGATGCCATCTCATTTGGTGGGGAAGGGCATAAGTTAAATACGTGGACTTGGCCTTTCCCGACGTCTTTTTCTAACAGACGTCGTTTTTTCTATTTTGGCACGTCTTTGTACCAAGACGACGTCAAAAACTACTCTTTTTGGTGACGTCTTAATATAACGTCTCAGATTCTACGAATCTTTCATGACGTCTTACCAGACGTCGCGATATCCTCACATCATTCGCGACGTCTACTTTCAAAACGACGCAAAAAGCTTAGTTTTGTTGTAGTGAATAATTTTTTTTTCACATTTCGCCAACAATTAAAAAGTGAAAATTTGATGAATTCTAATAAAATAAAGCTAATCAATAGTTTAAGTTTGTATACTATTATACTCAATTTTATAAAATATAAATATTCATGGTGGTTTTAGCCTTGCAGCTCAAAATGTCTAGGTTAATTTTGTGTTAGAAAGATGACATCCACAATTTTCCTCTGTTTCTCTCACTCATATTGATTCACATTTCATTGTCATAATTATCCTTAAGATTGGGTGCACTTTGTTATAGTTTTGATGCTATGTCAAGAAATACTAGCCTGCTACTAGATTGCCTTAGAAGCTAGGTCTCCTCAGTACCTAAATACCAACGTTACAATTTTGATGAGTTTTGCGAACTTAGTGAGTGAACCATCATCGATGTGCTCACTCAAACAGAACATAACATCACAAGTGTATATTATAGTTCAGTCAGTATATCACCTCAATCAGAATCAAATCCCATGCAGTTTTGTATACCAAATCACAGCATACATCATATCTCATCAAGCACATTATAATACAAACATATCAAATAATATTTTTAGAATAATCCAATCATTCATTTCATTAACATGTACATAATTATTGGATATCACTATATCAACTTAATTCAGTAATTTTTTTCACAATCTTTCATATGATGCACGTAAATTTATATATGTAATGCACATGAGACTCCACTTTTATTTTTATTTTGTTGTGACCAAGCGCCTATTTAACTGGTACGTATCAATTGTGGATACCAGACTCATTTCAGATACTATCCTGTGCCCATTATGGATACCAGGCTTATTAATCATTTTATGTGCACATTTTTTAGCTTTAAGCTCTTTTTCACATTGGTCACTCTAGTCACAACTCCTTTATCTAATCATGCATATCAATGTAATGAAAATGCATCAAATCACATACTATGCTATCAATAATTCTCATTCAATATGCACAATCATATAGCACATTCATCGGATCTAAGTTTGACATTCAACATATAGTTGAGAATACAATTTCCATATTCACATTCAATTTACAAACACTTCCAATATAGTCCTAAATATTGATAGTTATGCATTAGTATGTGTTTTTCTAAGTATTTGGTATATGTTTCTTGCATGATAGGTTAGTATTATTGTGTTTTAGGACTTGTTTTGTGTTTTTTTTTAATTTAGTTTGATCTTCTTGATTGTTCTTTTGTGTTTGATATTTCTTTAGGGTAGGAATTGATCATTTTGGTGTAGGAATGGAGGGTGGACACCTTGGTGATTGAGGTAGGGACTAAGAGAAGAGAAGAGAAGTGGAGTTTCTGAAAAACAAGAACCCACGATTGTGGAAAAGGGCACGTTTCCACGATCGTGGGAAATCTATAGAGAAAGTTTCTATTAAGTTAATCCACCATCGTGGGAAACACAAGTATAATTCCTATGATCATGGGAACTAGAAGTCGAAGAGACATGTAGTTTCATGTATTTTTTTAGGTTTTCGTGACTTTATAAGACATAGAATCTCGAGAGTTGCCATAAGGTCATGGAACTTGCTTTTTGGATCCAAAAGACAGATTGAGAGCCTAAAAATAGGGGGAGATTAAAGGTTTCATTCCTAATTAGGAAAAGAGTACCTCCTCATCCAGATTTTACAAATTGGGCAAAGAAGAGGAGGGATTACCCCGTCCAGTCTGTAGGAAAATCCTGGTGCATGCATCATCTACACTTGGTGTTGAAAACAAAAAAAAATATTTGTTTCAGAACTTTCCTGAAGTCCAAGATCTATATGCCTATATAAGGAAATACCATTAAGCCTAGCTAAAAATTCCCAATTCACATACATGTCCATAACATATATATATATATATATAACCTCTCCTAAGTGATGTATGATCTTTCCGTTATTGTATCCTCCTCTTGATATTGTATCCTCGACCAGTCCGATATTCCACTTGTTATTCTTAGACAAATTGGTTAACAAGATCCTTTAGTGGGAAGGGAAAAGAAAATTTTGGAGGAGATTTTTCTTAGAAGAAAGAAGCCAAAGATGAGACACCTCTCTTGCAAACTTCAGCTAACACATGCAAGAAAGGAGAGAGAGTCCAAAAATGCAAGAAACACTTCTCTTACACCTTGTTAATTTCAGTTATGCATGAAAAAGAAGAAGAAGAAGAGCATCCAATGCATCACTTCATTCTTTAATAAAACATAAAGAAGCCATTAAATGAGACTCTTCTCATTTGTTTTAAGATGGCTATATGAAAAGACCAATGACCTAAAATGACATGTCAATTTCAATTTTAGTGATGAAAGAAGGAAGATCATCCATCAAATACAACCATTACATGTCATCATTAAAAGACAAGCATTAAACCATTTAATGGTAAGATCATTACTCAATTTAATGATGATAAAGCATGATAAATACCATCTTTATATAGCAATTCAATGCTAAATGTGCAGCTTCACATTCAACCCTAATAAAACTGAAATTGCACCTTCCATTTCTTTAAGAATTTTGTTTTAATTTTATTAATCTAATTAATTAAATTAAACCAAAGTCTATCCTACTTCTAAATGTTCATTTGGGCTTCTAATTAACCATTAATTAGTGAAAGCCCAACATTCAATCGTGGGCTTTAAAACCTCCATTTATATTTCTTACTTTGCTTGATAAACTTCCTTGAAGCCTAGTGGGGAATCTTATTGGACTTAGATAATTTAAGCTCTAATAAGCCTATAATTAATTTAATCTCGTTAGAATTAATTCTAGCTTATTAACTAAATTTCATTCCACTAAAGACAATTAGTTGAACTCTTGAATTACTAAATATTATGAGAACACATATTTCAAATGATATGTCTAATTTCAAACCCTATTATGAACCTTATTATAGCCATCCGCACAATAATGGATAAAATTACCGTTTTTCCCTTATATTGGTTTTTTCTTCTAGATCTCTCGTTTTACTCCATATGGTGATTAACACACAAGATCTCATCTTGGTGTTAAGACTTGATGGGTAGCTATTCCATCAAATTCCTAGTGCCAATTTAATCACCAATCTCCATAAAACATTTAGAAGTGATGATATCACTATAGACTCTTTATTTGAGTGAACATTCCTTAATACATGTTTCAATTAATAATTCTAACATGTAGTCACTAGATTAATACTTTATAAAAGTCCTTTTCGATCATATCAAGAATTATAATGAAGTACATATGAGTTCACCACTCATAAATATTGTGGTCCATAATAAGCAAATGCTAAAATGTATGTTTTAATACAAAAGTAATGACCTATTTTATTATTGAAAACATACTTGATTCTAGATTCATTTAATTGTGCAATTATCGATTGTCGACTACTATCATAATGTGAAGCTAATCATTCCTTTGAAGTAAAATCCTTTACTTACATGGAAATAAATTGGAGCACTACATTCTAAACCATAATCAAGTGACCAACTTAATTATTCAACTATGAAGCAATTAATTTAGATTCTAATAATATACATGTTTCCTATACATCTTCATGTATATGTTTATTATTAGCAAAAAAAACTTGGTTCCTTATGATTAGTTATATTATGCTTATAAAAATAAAACCAAACTCTTTTATTTTATTAATAATAAATCTTTTCATTATAAAACTGCAACTGGAAGAAGATTAAGTTACATGTAAATACACTTGCTTTCCAAGGCATTATATTTACATAACTCCAATAATCTCCTACTTGCCCTAAAGCAAGACATATTCCTCATTCCCATCCCTTCTAAGTGACCCTCAAAGCTCTTTTGATACAATGTCTTTATGATTGGATCAGCAAAGTTTTGTTCTGTAGTAATCTTTACCACATTCACCTC
Organism: Erythroxylum cataractarum; assembly: GCA_024703695.1. Classification (NCBI taxonomy): domain Eukaryota; kingdom Viridiplantae; phylum Streptophyta; class Magnoliopsida; order Malpighiales; family Erythroxylaceae; genus Erythroxylum; species Erythroxylum cataractarum. Next base: position 50,244,725 of record JANJEY010000008.1, read on the forward strand.
TCCACATTGTATTATCTCCCTTATGAGATGATATTTTCGCTCAATATGTTTGGTAGCTTTGTGGTTCTGTGATTTTTTCGAATTAGCCACTGCCCCACTATTATCACAATAAAATATTATGGCTTTTTGTGCCTCTAGAACTACCTCCAAATCATTTACACTACAAGAATATCATACTATTCGTGACATTTTGGGATAAAACGTTGCGAAATGTTTATACTTTTTGTAACTTTTAAAAAAAATCAAGAATTGTTCCAATTTTTTTGCAATGCTTTATTAAAACATCGTAGATTTTTAACACTTTATGTGATGTTTTATCAATAAAACATTGTGAAATAAAAACTGTGATGTTTTGTTGAAGAAAACATTACGGAAAGTTCAGTTCTGGTTCGAGAGCATCACCAAAATTACCGTCATACACACACACACACACACTTATGAGCATCTGCTACACACTCTACTAATCAATCTCTGTTATGTTCTTACAGAGTAACCATGGATCCCAACCTCAAATCCTTTCCAATTCTCTCTTACATCCTCATCTAATTCCCCTCGTTCGGACCCAAATCACCCACACACCTCCAATGTCGAGCAATCGCCTCCAATCTCCCCCTCCTTGCAACCTCCTATCCTCTCCCAAATGCCCCATTTTTCTGACCCTAAGCTCCTTCCCTCGATGAAACGTGCCCTTTTGGATGTGTCCAGACCTGAATCGTGCTCCAAACTCTAGCCCCCTAACCCAACCATGAGTCTGTCAACACAGCCAAGCAAATGCTGTGGAAAACTGAATGCACTATCTTGGGGACAGAGAGGAGCTTGTTCAAGATGATAGTGCAGTTAGAGATGATGCACGACTTTTACGAGAAGTTGCTAAAGGACGCGGAGAAGTGATTGGTTGAGATATATGAGAATGTCGAGAGTGGTAAAGGGAAGAATGTGGTGATGGAGATTGTGGAGAGCAGGAGGAGGAGGAGGCGATGAATGAGGAGGTGGTCGCGATTCTTCACCAGTCGAAAGAAGCAGAGTTGGATGAGATTGATTTGTCTAACTGGCGATTTAGATTCTTGCCGAAGGCTTTTGGAAAAATATGTGGATTGAAAGTGCTTAATCTCTCTACTATTCAGCTTCAGGTTCAATTTTCTTGAGAAAAAGTTATTTTCTTTTCCCTCTGTAGCTTCGTACTATTACAAGTTGATATGATCACTAGAAACCTCATGGTATTGAGTGAAGTTGTCATAGAGGGAAAAGCACAAACTTTTGTGCTTGTTTGATGCTGAGTTTGGATAAATTCATTTATTGGCTTTATGTTTTGATTTTTTTAGCTTAAAATGACTATAGTTTTAAATTCTCAGGCCTTGTAATCGAGTTCTAAATAACTGTCTTTCTAGGGGACTTAGGTGATAATAAAAAGACTTTGAAGGAAAATGGGAATGAGTATACATGGGGAAATGTTACTGTGAAATTAGGTCAAGCTTATGATTTTTTCTGGGGATTAGAGAGAGCTGTTCAGATTGCATATGAGACGAGGAAATAGTTTCCTAAAGAGAAGATATGGATCACCAATGAGATCATTCACAATCCTACTGTTAATAAGGTCTGCACTTATCCGACCTTGTTCCATTATGCTAGCTTTTGTTGTTGTTTAGTTTATTGCCATAAATGTTATGATGGTTCTGAGATTTTTACGCGTATCTAGAAATCTACTATTTTTGTAGCTGCTTGATTAAACTTATTTGTTTTCCTTTTATCACAGTATCTAGAGGAGATGGAAGTTAAGGACATTCCTATTAAGGAAGGGCAGAAGCAGCTTGAGGTAGTAAACGAGGGTGACGTTGTCATTTTGCTTGCTTTTGGGGATGCTATTGATGAAATGTTGGCTTTGAGAAAAAAAAAGGCATACAAATTGATGATACAACTTGCCCTTGGGTATCTAAGGTGCAACTATATTGAAGCTGTTATTTATTGCTTTAAAGCACATCTGTTTGCATTATCACTTTGGCATATGTTTTCTCACTTTCAAACCTTTTGAAGGTCTGGACTACTGTTGAGAAACACAAGAAGGGACAGTACACTTCGATCATTCATGGTAAATATGCTCATGAGGAAACCGTAGCAACTGCCTCTTTTGCAGGAAAATACGTCATTGTGAAGAATATGAAAGAGGTATGTTTGAAGTCCAAAAGTTGGTAATTCTTTCATTTTTATTTCTAGATATGAAATTTTGTTGAATTCTTTGTGTAATTTCGTTATCCTAATGAAAATGATAGCATTATTTGTTGTCATGATCTTGGGCTCTGAATGGATTTTAACTTTATGCAGGCAACATGTGTATTAATGATCACTTTATAAGCTTCAACACAATTTGTCATGCCACTCAAGTAAATTTTCTTCTCTGATCTTATGATTTTGTCTGTCAAGTTATTATAGCATCTTTGTTGTGATATTCTAGAATTTTGTTGTAAAGAATTTCCAACAACTTCTTAGTGGTTACTGCACCCTTTGAAGTTCAAAACAACATGATGAAACTGGAGATATTCATTATGCCTTTTGAGGTTACTGCACCCTTTGAATTAATGGAGATATTCATTATAGCATCTTGGCCAACTGGCATTTCGAAGAAAACCAAATCTATGCTAATTGTAATTAGTGATGGTAGTAGAGGGATTGGACCAAATAGGCCATTGATCGGATCTCTTTCACGGTATACTGTATGTTCCTCATTTCTTCACTTTGGTTAACTTTGTCCTTCGTTCTGCGATTCATATAGGCTTAGAAAAGCACATGTACTTGTGTATTTAAATACTTTTTGTCTCACTTTAATCTTCTGTGCTTTTTATCTGATAGATATTCATTCTCAGCATCAACAAATTATGCTGTGTGTTGACGGAATTTTTTATCTTAATTCATTTATTTTCTCATGTCAATGATCTATTCCCCTGAGATTCTTACTATAGTTTTTTTTTGTTTTCATTTCCCAGCTTCAGTGATACTGCCTCTGCAAAAATGACTAGTAGTGTTGATAAGAGAAACATGTTTTATATTTATAATAAGTTAAAGTCTCTTGAGTATTTTGGATTTAAAATGTTGCTACTTATTCTTTGTGTTTTTGTGCAGACTTGCTTCCTTCTAGTTATCTTTGGAATTGTACTCCTCATCGTGATCATAGTTCTCGCAGCCTAATCTTAAGGTGTCTTGATTTCCTCATTGAGCAATTTGAGGAGCTGCTCGGCAATAGCATAGTTTGTCTTTTTGCTAATTTCGTGGGTGATGTTCTTTTATGGTACCTAATGACTGATTAGAGTGTCTCATTGCTGGTCGGAGGTGGTGTATAGGGAATGGTATGGTAGTATTTAGTTGTTTCATGTGGGTGGGGAATGTTTTTCTTTTCTCTTTAGGGTATTCAGGTGTGCTGCGCATTTTGAGGGAGTGTTCTTTGTGTAATTGTCTTCATTAAAATTTTAAAAGTGATAAATAAAATGTCAAATTCTTTGGTCTACAACAATTGATGCAGCTCCTCAGTATCAGTAATGTTAAAGACATATTTTACTGTTTTTCATTTTCCAGGAAATTTTGACATAATTTGTATTTCAAAAAATAATTATTAAAATTAAACAAATTTGTATTTCAAAAAATAATTATTAAAATTAAAAATTATTAAATTAAAATGATTTTCAAAAAATGAAATTATTAAATTAATAAAAGACAAATAATATTGAAAAAGTCATATATCATTAACATGATTTTCGAAAAAATGAAAAAAAAATCAAATAATAATAAAAACGTCACGGAAGACATTCCGTGACGTTTCTAAAAACGTCGCAGAATGTCTTTTCCGCGATGTTTTTTGTGACGTTTTTTAAAACGTCGCAAATACTCTTCTGTGACGTTTTTTGGACTTTTTGTGACGTTTTTAAAACGTCGCAAAAGGGTTTATTTTCTAGTAGTGAATTCATCCGAGATCATGTTCAATTTGATGTTGTTCATATTGTCCATGTCTCTTCTATTGATGAAGTAGTGGAAGCACTTACAAAGTCTTATTTTGCTTTTAGTTTCAGTTTTTTAAATTAATTAAGATCTGACTTTCTTTTCGCAATTAATATTGAGGAGGCATATTAATATTATATGAATTGTATCTTTAATTAGATTGTGATTTATATATGGTTAATCTATATCTTTAATTTTAAATGTTCAGCAATCTAAATGTTCAATAATAAGAAATAAGCTTTTTTTTAGGAGTTGAATACACTAAGAAGTTTATATATATTGCCGTCCTCATCAATGAAAATATGAAAGTCTATCAATACCAAACCCTATATTATTTTTTCCTTATATTTTGCACGCGGGACACGACGGACTCAAAACGATAATGACATACAGGCGAGGATGGATATGAACATGTTGATTTGTCGTCTAGCGGACTTAGCGGTTCGTGGCATCACAGAATATGATTTAGACATGGCTTTCTTTAGACTTTTCCCCTCAAAGCGATCTAGTTCGATCTGATTCCTTTCCAAAGTACAACCCCTGAAAGAAAAATCCTTGAGCTCTGCAAGTGTCAATTGCCTATCGTGATCACAGTAAGATATGCAAATCAAGGACAAAAATTCCTCTATATGAAGTCAATTCATCAGGTACAAACAGGATATGAACACAGGAAGAAACAAAGGATAACAAGAACGGTATCCAGGAATAGGTGTTGGGGTTGCTTAAGATAAGGAAATGGGATCGTATGGGAATCTGTAGGGCCTGAGCTGTTGTTTCTTCTTTTGCTTATTCACGTGCTCCTCTATTCCTTCCTCCTTCTTTATGTGCAATTCTTGTTTTTTTTCTTCTGTTTTTTCTAATTTCTTTTTTGATGGAAAAAAATGGCTTGCATTATATAGAGAGACATTATTTGCTTGAGGTTTAATGCTATATAGATTAGCAAGGCATTATCTTTCGGGAGTGAGCGGATGTTAAGTGAACTCCTGAGTCTAATAAACAAGACTATAGAGGCAGTGAATAGCATTATGTCAAATATGAATTCGAGCCGTTTCAGATTTTGATAAAACTTTAGTTTATTTTATGTTCTAAACATTATTTAATTAAAATATTTAAGATAAGAGCATTTATTATAACACTCTTAAAATGAGTTGGATCAACTTAATTCTCAGGAGGTTTGAATAGTAATTGTGACATATCAATGTATAAAAATATATATAGTTTGTGCAAATTGAAACTTTTAATCTATATATAACGGGCGAGACTCATTATTAAATGGTTCACGAGTCAGTATCTGATCGGTTGTAAGGAGAAGAGTTCTTTCTTGTTTTACAAATAAAAATTTATGATTCTTGAAAAGAATAGAAATGCTTAGAAGAAAAAAGTTGCTTTTCGGGAGCTAAGATGGCCTTAATAACTCTGAAGCGTTACATGGGGTGGAATTAACGTACAATGGGAAGAAAATGTGACGTCAATGAACTAATTAACGAATCTGCCATTAACACGTGATGATCGTGTTATTTTATACTGGTGGAGATGACTGTCAATGTCAATTGTCAACACCACTTGCAAAGAGCTCAGCTTACATTTTAGGCATCCTGACCTAGTTGTTTAGTGGCCTGTCTATGCCAGGATGCTTAAAACTGGTAAGTGATTAATGAATTAATAGCATACCGTTAAGGATATCTTCAGAAATGCAAGTACGTACCCAAAATTTGCATACATATTCTCACATGTAGTTACGTACAATTCCTGCCACCGCTGATCATCAAAAATTTTAATGAGGAGTTGCAGGCTTTATTATCATCAACAATTAGATTGATCCATCGTCGCCATTCAATATAGTAGTAGTAGTAGAAGGAAGAAGAAAACGAAGGATGAATCAATATCTGAGGCTATTGAGAATCACCATCCGCAGTAGCTAAAATATGTTTTTATTAAATGCAGGCAGATACGACACATGTAGCCAAGTGCTCTAGTAATTTAGTTATTATAGATACAAGCCTAGCATGAAGAATAATCTCCAAGTTTGTATCAGGAAGGATACACCAAAAGAGTAGTTTTCACGTTAGATAGAATATAAAGTACCTATAGACTATATTACACCAGGGAAAAAAAGGTAAAAGGACCTTATTGAGATATGCTGTTTAATTCAAATCCAAATTGCTCCAGCATTCTTCAGCATTGTGCCTAGCTGGTTCTTGACCTGCAGGCTCATCACCTGCTGATCACCACCAACAAACTCTTCTCCGATGAACACCGCCGGTACGCTTGGTTGACACCCCAATTGTCGTAGCGCTTTCTCGACTTGTTGTCCATTTGGAATCTGGTCCAGCTCATAAACTGTAGGATTAGCTCCAAAGCTACATATCAGTGCTCTAATGGAATGACTCATGCAACAAGTGCTCTTGCTAAAGATTACCACTGGCTTTTCAGCAACCAACCTTTTCACAATATCCATAGTTAAGAAGGGAAAAACTGCGTTGGCGGTATTAGTGTATGAAGTTGCTGAGAGATGTGTAGAAGTTTTGCTATGATGAACTTGACACCGATTGAGGTCTATTTATAGATGCCACTCAGGGTGGTGAGCTGCAGAAGTTTTTTTTATTGGTCTTTTCCATTTAATAATATAAGCTGAAAGGGAATAAAATTTTGGGATGTGCGTGTCATTTCATTCCGGACATTCTTTTGATGATTATTAGACAGATACACATCTGTTTGTAATGTCCGTACGTAGAGAATAGTTGTTGCCAGCTTATTAATTTGTTATGGTGCACGATATGACAAACAATCAGTAAGTGATCAGCAGATATTCTCTAGTAGCCGTAGTTTTTTTCTTTTTTGGTGAGCCCACGAGATATCTCAGGAGAGTTTTAACTCACGAGAAGACGTCTTTAAGCCATTTACTCCTATATTATTGTAGTTTCGTATTAATATTTAACATTACGTAACATTCCTAATTCCATATATTATTGTTGTTACGAGCTTAATTAATAACATCTTCCGCATAATTTGATCGTTATTACCATTGTTGAGAAAAATTGAAAGACAAATTGCTAACATATGTACCAAACTTATTCTACTCATTTTGTTATCGTCTGTTTTGTGTTCTTGATAATAAAGTGTATGGTAGGGATGATCTCGGAGCATCTGCTGAGCTGGAGAAAGCATTTGTCTAAATCATGTCTTCTTTTCTTCCCTGGCAAAGATTCGCAGAACTTCAGTACTGGAAAACCCAAAGCCGACATGCAAGAGGGCGACAAAGGAAATGGAAGAGAAATTTGGAAAATAGTGATAATCAGCCATTGATAGCACGGAAAAGATTACCTTTTAAGTGATGCAAAGAAAAAGAGACTTACTTGAGGACCCAACCCACCTACGAAACAAGTTACACAATTTGGAAACAGTCCTCAAGTATTCTCCGCATTAAAATCCTGATTAATTTATAAATAAATTTGTAAATAAGAATGACACTTTAGTCGGGTTCAGTTCAAAATTAACCAAAATAGTCTGAATTGATTAAGCTTTGAAACAGATTGAGACTTTAAATTCGGACTTCACAGTATGATCTAATTCAAAATGATGCAATTGGTTTGACCAAATTCATACTATTTTATTAAGTTAAATAAAAGGACCTTGTTTTCTGCTATATGCCAAAACATAGTAAGATTGAAATTAATATTTTTGGTTGAGTATGAGAAAAAACAAAAACCTCTGTTGCATGTGATGGCTTGGCCCCTTCACTTAGTTGCCTTGTCAAAGAAGAAGGCTTTGATTGGTGGCATGAAATTCAACAATATCAACTTGGTTGGTGGCATGCAATGAACATGGTTGGCGATTTCTTCATTTAATTAATTTATGAGTGTTTGTTATAAGTCAACAAGGGATGCAACTAACATAGATAAAATTTTCAAGATCTTCAAGCGTGGTGAGCGACGATTGCATCGGACATCAGCTATAAATAAGGTGGCAGGCTTAGAGGAAAATAATACTTTTTCTCTTTTCTGAAATCCTCCTATCATCTCTGTATATTTATGAGTTGTTGAAAGCCTTTTGTTCTAACCTTTGTACTTGTATACATTCTCCACATATTAGTAAAATTACTCACTCTCCGGCTGTAGACGTAGGTCACATTGACCGCACCACGTAAATCTTTGTGTTCTGTCCCATTTATTTTTCCTATCTTTATTTTCATTACTATTTTTTGGGCCATTAAATTCAACCGGTATCCGATCCGAGGGCATTTTATCTTAACAAACTGGTATCAGAGCTTCTCTTTTTTATCTAACTTACCGTATGCTCTGTGGTTGCCACTAAGGTGTACCCTTCACATCAGAAAGTAACTTAGATTTTTTTTAATTGTGAGTCTAAACGGGGCCCACTGCCTCTGTTTTATTTTGTGGGGCCTACTGCTTCAAATTCATCTTACGGGGCCCACTGAAGAAAAATAGTTCGAATATAAATTTTTAGTCATCATGACGATAACAAAGACCTCTATTGAAAAGTTTGACCGGAGCATTAACTTCGGTATGCGGTAGCTCAAAATGCAAGCCATTTTAATACAAGATGGATGTGAGATTGCACT
>JANJEY010000008.1:50311830-50322513 GCA_024703695.1 Erythroxylum cataractarum
GCAAATTATAAAAGCTCAATACAAGGACCCAACTTAAGCACAAAAATCATGAATTAGGAGTCAACAAGTGCATAATTTCTTAAGAAAACAGGGCCAATTTATAGTATAAATTTGGCTCAATCACTATACTCCTTGCAACTATTTGTATCTTGCTATCATAGTGTTGACATATATTTTATATGTTGTCATCAAAGTTTACAACACATTAGTCAACTCAAAATGTTAATACATTTTGTCATCAATATGATTTTGACATATCTCTAAAACTGTAATATCAAATCCCCAACAAGGATTATAACCAATGGTTTAAAAATCGGACTGGACATTAAACCGATCGAAAGAAAGGTTTAAGGTTTAGAGGTTCAACCGGTAGTGAACCTCTATAAAACCGATATATAATAAATAAGAAGTAAAACTTATAAAAATAAGTAAAAACAATCATTTAAGATTTTAATTGTATTTTTCATTTTTTAATAAATTTATTAATGGATATAATTTTAATAATATAAATATTTATTTGATAATGATCTTGTGAGCTTAATACCATAAATAAAAAAGATTAAAGGATAATTTTATAGTAATTTTAATATGTTAAATGGATAATATGAAATCAAATAAAATTTATTCAAAATTTAATATAAGGAAAATAGTGATAACTTCCTAATCGTATAATTTTTCACGTATTAATTACACGTCTCTAACAAATTAACCATGAAAACCATACAGTACTCGCTGAGGCATTTTAATGGTGGCCGCAAGTTCAAGCTTTGGGGACATGACATCTAGTACCAGAAATCGCAACTCCCCAGAATTCTCATCATACACTTAGTTAAGCAAAAACCCATCATCTTCTATTGTACAATCAATTACCTATTCGACAATATTAGTATTATTTGGTTGTTTTGCAATGAAATATGGCTCTCCTCCATAGCAACCAAGTTCATATAACCTTTTGAGACTTTGCATCCATTTTCCAAGTCAATTTTCACAATACTTGACATCTTTGGGGCTTTCTCGACGATTCCTTAATATGCATAGTGAGTTTTCTTCCCAACATAAGATGGGTTGATGTATGGAAGCTCCAAGCTTTTTTAAGATAGAACCAAGATTTTGAAACCGAACCGGAATGGACCGTCCGGTCTGACTAGAAAATGTTTGAACCGATCGGTTTAATACATAATGGTTATTAGGTAAAATCGAATCGGACCACTGACTAGTTCAAACTTTTTTGGTCGAACCGGACAGTCCGATCCAGTTTTTAGAACCTTGATCATAACAAATTTGCATAAAGGGCATACAATTTTCTTTTTTAACTTTTGAGAACTCTTCTCAAACATAACCAATGTCTAAGAAATTTGGTTCACTAACTTAGCATCAACTATACTAAACAAGGTAAGTTTCACTAATAACAAAATAAATGTAAGAAAGCAAGTAATCAATTATATGCCATGACTACCAAATAAGATAGGACTTTAATCATGCATTTGGATACTCTCATTATTTTATTCAAAATAATAGCCCTCACAACTATTCGGAAAGATTACTCTAATCTGTCTAGTGGGCTAGGATCCCATTCAAATATAGTTGACCTTGAGTTAGCTCAATAAACTAACTAGGCTTAAATTAGGTAGATAACAACTTTATCAATCATATCTCATGTGAATCTTAGATCCGTTAGGTGACAACTCTTGCCAAAATATATCTTATATATTGTTCTTGACCTTGCCTCTAAATTCATGTGATCATGAGTTTGCTCATCCAAATCACATAAATTTAGTTAAGTAGAACCCATTATCATAAGATTAAACATGTTCGGGTTAAACCAACCTTGAGTTTGCTCAATAAGCCCACAATAAACAAAACTCTGGTTTATTCTTATAACAATGGAAGGCAACAATCACGTTCTTAACGTGTACTTCAAATTTTAACGAGGGAGATTTAACTTCATTTGTCTCATTAAATACAAATTGCATGTAAAATATCATACATATAAAAAATACAATTTATCATGCATCCAATAAATATATGAACCATATAAATAAAGTATGCAACTTATGCACTTATAATCAAATTATATGCATAAAATATCAAGCTTCGTATGATTCTAGTTATTAATTTTCATAATCTAAAATAACATTTTCAACTCCTAGGAAAACTTAAATTAGACTAAAAATATTGATTCCTAAATAAATTAAATTATTATTCCAAAAAGAAATTTAATATGATTTGAAAATAATTTTTAAATCCAATTGAAAACTATTTCCAATTATCTTGAGTCCTTCGATAAAATTTAATTGAAAATAATTTTCAATAAATTGTACTTCTAAGTTATTATAATTTAGAAAAACTTCTTTTAAAAATTATATAAGTAATTATTTAAGCTTGCTAGTCTCGTGAGAGCATTGGCAATAGAAATGATTTCTCTATAGATATTCATGAAGTTATATTTAAAAACCTATATAGACATAGAAATATCATGCATAAGATCCTATCTCCAAGGATAAGTCATTTTTCCTCTCACAATTTGGACCAAAAACAAAGAATCTGATTCAATACATAGCCTGCAAACCCCTTTTATATGACAATGTTGAAGCGCAACCTTAACAGACATCAATTCAGAATATAAACTCGTTCCATCTAGAACATATTTTGATCCTGTGAAATTAAAACCACCATTGGAGTCTCTAACAATATAGCCAATTCTGTAAACACCTGGATTACCAAGACCTAATCCATCAATATTTAATTTCAACTAAGATAATGGAGGAGCCTTCCATGTCAAAACTTTTCCTCGTAATGATTTTTGGGTATTAAGATATGAATCAAACCCGTTAAGACAAGAAGTTGATCTTCTATTGTACGCACCTTGAAAGGTTTAATGATACTAGCATGATACAATTGTTTATTAACAAGTTGTATCACCAAGCTTGCCATAGTGTTAACCTTTAAAAAATGCTTTGTTTATAACACATCACATATTCCAACATATGAAAATAGGTAGAAGTCTACGTATTTTAGTTGTTGTAGTAGTAGGCATTTTGTTTTGCCACAAGATGTCCAAAGTTTCAAATAATCCAATATTTGGATCAGTTTTTCTTATGTGCATTTTCTCTTCAAAATAAGACCACACCTAGAATGTTGTATTGCAAGAAGAAAAAGACATGTTCTATCTATTCTAGATTTTCACAAAAACAACATTTCGAAACTATTGCAAAGCCTAGCTGTTTGAGAGTTACTTATAGTGGGAGCATATTGTTTAGCATTCGCCAGAGAAAAATAGATAGCTTCGATGGTATTATAACATTCCATACATATCATAGTTGATTTTTTTTGGTCATACCTTATTTTGATCTTCTCATGAGTTGATTTGAAGGTGAAATTTCCAAAAGTCATTGGCATCTATATAAGCTAATCTCGTCCTTTTCCAAAGACTAGTTGAGAAGTTATTAAATATTCAACAATTTCTGAAGATAACAGATGTTTATTGCTATCAAGATTCACATAAACATTGTTGAAAAAGTTAGTTAGAGTAAAATCATATGGTAGCTCATCTAGTCCTTCATAATATGAATGCAATATCGCAACGCTACAGTCTAAACTATAATCAAGCGACTAATTTGATTATTCAACTATGAATCCATTATTTTATATTCTTATAATGTACTTGTTTCCCATACATCTCTATGTATATGTATATGTATATTACTTACAAAAGAATCTCGGTACCTTATGACTAGATATATAATGCTCATCAGAATCAAACTCTTTTGTTTTATTAAAAATAAATTTTTTCATTATAAAACTATAACTGAAGAAGATTAAGTTACATGTAAAAATACTTGCTTTCTAGGGCACTATATTTACATAAATCCAACAACATCTGCTATGATGATTCTAGTACGAGCTAAAAAAACAAGGAAATTTGGCAAAGGCATTTCCAATGCTAGCTTTTCTGTATTCCTTATGGTTGAGTCTTTAACATTTTTGCCTAAAGATAATTGCCTTAATGTAGCTTCCAACATAATTTTCAAGCAGCTACTTATCCAAATTAGTTAGTGAAGAAAACCCCAATCAATTTTCATCTTTTACAAGAGTAAGGCTCCTCTAATTTCGCCGATGTCTTTTATTTTTTTCTTGAATACTTCACCAAAAAGATCTACCAAATCATTGTTCTATCTAGTGATTGACTATTTTAGGCAATTGAAAAGCCAAAAGATCATATAATGGAATTACAGACCAGATATATTTAATGAGAATCATTCAATCAGTTGGAGAAAGAAATTATTGATACCAACATTTTAATCTTCAATCAATTTTATCTATTATGTGCTAAAAATAAGATAGTTTTGATCGATCCTTAAACAACATACAACCTAAGTAATTGAAAGGTAGCTGGTCCCTTCAAATTTTGGTGATAGCCGTAATTAAATATGAGTGAGATTGGCTCATATTCATTGAAACAATATAAAAACTTTTAGCTATGTTGATTTTTTGTCCACTTACTTCCTTATTTATATATTTAGAAATTCATCAAAACAGTAAGAGATTGACAATGCCCTTTGGTGAATATAATTATGTCATCTACAAATCTCAAATACGTGATGAGAATACTACCTCGTGGTAATACATAATACTTTATTTTTCCTTCTATTGCTAAGGGATTCCAACCTCTAGAAAGCACTTCAGAGACCAATATAAATAAATAAGGTGATATGCGATCACCTTGTTTAATTCCTCTTGTTGCTTTGAATTGATCACTAGCTTATCCACTAATCAAAACTAAAAACCAAGCTCCTTTTAATTTATTTATAATTAAGTTTCAAAAATGATCATCGAACCCTAGCTTCTTAAGTAGTTATTTAAAGAAAAATCATGAAACTCTATCAAAAACTTTCATCATATCCAGTTAAAAATCCACATTATGACCTCTTATTCTTCTGTTAATGAATTGAATGATTTCTTATGCCAACAATAGATAATCCAATATATCTCTGTTAGACAAAAATGTCATTTGTTCAGCAAAAATTACTTTACGTAAGGAAGGCTTTATTCTCTCAGCCAAAACCATGGTTAATATTTTATTAGTGAAAGTGCATAGACTAATAGGGCAGAAATAAGAGAATATGGAAGGATTTTCTTTCTTTGGAAGCAACGTTATTATTGTTGATCCCATTCCATGCAAATAGGCACACCCAAGAAAAATTCTTAAACTACTGTGTACACGTCTGAAGCAACAATATAAATAAATAAGGTGATATGCAATCACCTTGTTTAATTCCTTTTGTTGCTTTGAATTGATCACTAGCTTATCCACTAATCAAAACTAAAAACCAAGATCCTTTCAAGTTATTTAGAATTAAGTTTCAAAAATGATCATCGAACGCTAGCTTCTTAAGTAGTTATTCAAAGAAAAACCATGAAACTCTATCAAAAACTTTCATCATATCCATTTTAAAAACCACATTATGACCTCTTATTCTTCTGTTAATGAATTGAATGATTTCTTATGCCAACAATAGATTATCCAATTTATCTCTGCTAGACAGAAATGTCATTTGTTCAGCAAAAATTACTTTAGGTAAGGAAGGTTTTATTCTCTCAGCCAAAACCTTGGTTAGTATCTTATTGGTGAAAGAGAATAGACTAATAGGGAGAAAATAAGAGAATATGGAAGGATTTTCTTTCTTTGGAAGCAACGTTATTATTGTTGATCCCATTCCATATGGGATAGGCACGCCCAAGAAAAATTCTTGAACTGCTGTGTACACGTCTGAAGCAACAATATCCCATAAATGAAAAAAAAATCTAAAGAAACCGTTAAAACTAGCAACACTATCAAGATCAAGAACAAAAACCATAACTCAGCATTTTCATGATGTGAAATTAGTGTTGGTGCCCATTTTAAACAATTATGAACATGTTAAATATCAGTGTGCACTTTTGGGGTTAACAATTTTGTAAAAAAACCTATTAGCTTCACAAAACAAATGCTCTTGTGTTTCTAGCCACACACCTTCATCTTTTTTATTTTATTAATTCTCAATCTTTCATCCTTACTTGCTATATAGGCATGAAAAAACTTGGAATAGAAATCTCCTTCCTTGAGCCATGTTATTCCTGATTTTTGTTTCCAAAAAACCTCTTCCTCAAATAATGTCTTCATTTATTCAACATAATCCTTCTTCATTTGAAGATGAGCTTCATTCGATGGATTCTCATCAAAAAAATATTCAGCTTCTTTATAATTTTTTCTACTATTTCCATATACATCCCCAAAGTGATTCCAACTCCATTGCTTTAAACAAAGTTTTAATCTTGTGAGCTTTTTCATTAGGCCAAACATCCCTTAGCTTCCCACTTCTTACTTCCAATTGGCTTTAACTGAGCTTAAAAAATCATGTCTATATATCCACATTTTCTAAAATTTAAAACTGCTTATTTTATGTTATAATGTTGGCCAATTAAATAATGTATCAGAGGATGATGGTTAGAGGTAGTTCGGCTAAGGATTTTCACTTTACTATAGGAGAATCTTATGATCCATGGAATGTTACAGAGGAGACGATCAAGCCGCTTCCATACATGAGGTCTAGTCCCCATCCATGTATGTAAAGAACCCTCAAATGGAAGATCATAAGTTGTTGTTGTACGAAGATCATTTTTGAAATCATCCATAGTTCCTTAGTGTGGAGTAGAATTCCCTTTATATTCATCAATATTAGAGATGACATTAAAATCGCCTTTGAACATCCAAATTTGTCATTCACATCTTCTGCAATACATTCTAAGTCTGACTAGAGGGTAATTCGATCACTTCTCTTACATTTTGCATATATGGTTGTTATATAAAAAGACTCCAACTATGTTTGATCTATCAACTCCATATAGATAAATTGCTTATGATTTTGAATGATTGTAGCAGTATAAGAAGACTTCCACATAACCCAAATTTTATTATTAACATTGAAGATAGCTTTATGATAGTCTAAAAGACTTTCAAAGAATTCAACTTCTTAGGGGGAATCATTAGTTCCATAAGGGTAATCAATGAGGGCTGGTGAAACTTTTGTAATTTTTAGAAATGACATAGCAATTATGGTGATCCTTCTCCTCTAATATTATAGAACAACATTGTCATCATTGTCATTTAGATGAGTTAACTGTGTGGGAGCTAATGATCTTGTTAAAATGGTCTTGGGCATGTCGAAATAATTTTTTGAGGTCTTCTCCTTTTAAATTCTTTAATTGTTTTTGCTTGTGTATCATTTGTTGACATCTTGTCGTCATATTCACTATTAAATTGTTTGAAACTTTGAATCATCTCATCCTTTAGGAGTTTGGGAAGTACATGTTGATCAATAACATAAACACTTCTTTGTAATGCATTACGCTTTAATCGCTAATCATAAGATAAAATAGGAAATTCATGTGTCAAATGCAGTTGCTGATGACAGTCTATACCTTGAAGTTCTGGAAATATAACTAACTCTATTTCATCTTCTCGATGGTTCTTTTTGGTAATTAAAGGATCATGAATCACTTCAGCTGCTAATTTTTGAGAGCAAGGTTTTAAGGATATTAAATTTAGAAGTAAATCCTAATTAAGATATATTTTATATAGAACAATATTAATTTAATATTAGAAAATTTTGATGTAGCAATGGTTGTTAATTAAGCCATGATACATTTTTCATTTATTTGAAGTGATTAGTTAGATGAAAAAGTTCTTTAATGAACTTGGTATATTTCCTTACATTTTTCAAACAGTAATTTACTGTTGAACATTAGTCTTTACGCATGTTGAAGGAGCTAAGATCTCATCAAACATTAACGTATATATTTAGGCTTCTCTTAAATATGATGATAATTAATATGAAAGTTAAGATTTAAGCAAGTTCTAACTATAAAGAATCTTGTAGAATTCTTTCACTAAATCACTATCTCAATAGTAGCATAATCTTTACATAGAGATATGATATAAGATATTTAAACAATTGGCTAAGTACAAGTGGGATATGATTCCTAATAATTGTTCTATTAAAGTAATGTTCCAAATAGATTTCTCATATAAGGTCAATTTAATGAAATTGTTCTCTAACAAGCACCTACACGTTTATTAAAATTCTCATTATGATAATTGTATAAGTGATCCTTTAACTTGAGAATTCCAAAGTTATCCCATATAGGGATTGTTATATTTTGACGTTACTTATGTCCTATTCTAGTCAAGGGTAATTTAGTTAGCAGTCATTAGATATAATATAAACTATATAGAGGTGGATGAGTGATCAATACAAGAATCATCACCTTAAAGTGATTAAGGAGAATGTTTTATTGTTTTTTATTAGTATTGATTTGAGAAATTTCTTATCGAGGTGGAATAACTCTTTGTAAATAGTTTACACATGTCATTACTTGGATCAATTACTAATAGTGGAGAACTAATATAATTGAACTCAAATAAAGTAGATGTAATATTCTAGTTCGATTATTAGACTATGCAATGTGTTATACATGCATTTTATAGAGTATGCTCCATTTATGGTGAACTAGAGTAATATAAACGTTTGAGGTTATATCGAAGATCACGGATAAACCAAAGATGGTTATGGGCTCGACCAAAAATTTCACAATTTTTTTTTGAAAACTCCAAAAAGCTACAGAATGAGTTTGAACGAGCTTTAAAAGCCCCAAAATGTGCTTTGGAGATTTAGGTGACACTTTTGAATGAAATTTGGATGATTTTGGTGACATTCAATGATTTTCCGATTCAATCTAAAAATTCTTCTGGGCAACCAAATAATTTCAAAAAATAATGAAAAGCTCCAGAATTAGGATTGAAGTCCATAGGAATTGAAATGGGTCAAAATGAAGGTTGTTTGAATAGAATTTGGGTAATCCAAAATTATTGGACTAAAATGCCCCTTTTGGAAAATAATGGGTATTGATGATTTTAAACCCATTCAAAATTTTTAAAAGCATCAAATCAATGAGTATTGACCCTAATTAGAGTATTTCATGGTCAATTTGAAAATCAGATGGTTGTGGAATGCTTTTGGGATTTAATTCGGTTAGTTGGTCAATTAAATGCAATAAAGGACAATTTGGTCTTTTTGTACTAATTAATGGCAATTTGGTCTTTTTAATTTTTTTATGGATTGATGAGTCATTAGAGATGACTAATGAGATGATGATATTTGTTTGATGAGTCATTAGTGATGACAAATAGGAAGGTGACGTGTGTAATCCACTAAATGAGTATAAAAAGCAAAACTTAAGATATTTTGCTTCATTCTTTCAACATAAACGTGAGAGTGATGAGAGAGTAACGTGAGAGACAAAAAAAGAAAGGAAAAGAAGAGAAACCAAGGGTTAACATCGGCCAAGGAGAGAGGAAGAAGAGTGTAGTCATTTTTTATGAAATTTGATGGTGATTTGGAGAAATCTTGAAGTAGTCATCAAGTACTCAAAAGATTGGAAGAAAAAGTGGTAAGTTTCTAGCTTAAATTTCTAATTTTTATGGGTTTTCGTGATTGAGATGGAGGTGTTTAAGATCAATGTGTCTTGGTATTACTTTGATGTTTCTTTGCATAGAATTGGTTTCAATGTGACAAGAGAGGAATGTGTACTGGAATTTTGTCTTAGGTTAATTTAAACCAATCCTATTGTTTTGTCCATAAATCGGCCTACAGAATACTAAAAATATCTAGAAGAAACGTAGACCTAAGTACGGATGAATGCTATTAAAATTTGAGATTGAAAATGGTAACATGATACTACCGTTGTGTTGAAATAACTTGTGATATTTGGTACATTTTTCATGATTTAGATGTTGAAATGACATGATTTTTTATGATATGGAAACTAGAGGCATAAGAGAACAAATGTATAGAATACCTCAAAACCTAATTTGAACGTTTTCTATGTGAAAATAAAGGAACAAATGGAGGTATGGATTATGGAAATGGGGCCATAATCGTGACTCATCATGAATGATCGTGATATGGTGATTTAAATTGGGTGAGATAGTGTAATGCCGGACTTTCTGAGCCCTTTGGTGATTGTTCTATATTTGGAGATACTACTGCATATTGATATATGCATGGTTGTATATGAGCTCAAAGATGAATTTGAATCCTTTTGGTATGTATGCCAATGATTTATAATGTTATATGCCCTTATATGAACTTAGAGTTCATCGGTATGTGAAATCTTGGAGATTTCTGAAATATAAGTTTTTAAGTGTGAAAAATCAAGTCCATTGGATGGATATGACCATGGTGGTTAAGTTAAAAGTGTTCTAATGCCTGAGAGGTGATTAGACAAGATTTATAGACATATTGGACATTTAGAAAGCTTAATTGGAAAAGTTGATGTATGTAGGGGCTTAATTGCAAATTGTTAAAAGTCAAAGAACTTAATAATAATTTTTCAATTCTTGGAGGACCAATATATAATTTTATAAAGTTAAGGGGCTTACTTATTATTGTCAAAAGTCCAAGGACCAAAATAAAAATAAAAGTTTTGGTGATTCCCAAATTTTGGGCTTAATTGCAAATTTAGGAAAAGTTTAAAGGGTCAAAAGGTAATTTCATATAACCTAAGGGTAAAATGGTAATTTCACCATATTTTGATCAAAGAAGACTCAAAATTCTAGACCCTTCTTACATATGGACATGCACC
>JANJEY010000008.1:50532373-50544779 GCA_024703695.1 Erythroxylum cataractarum
CGAGCCTCGAGCTCGAGGGGAGTTAGTGCATCCTGCATGAGGGCTCTCCTACTCCCTAGACGCGTCTACTGAACACTATCACTGATTTAGCGCTCGGTCACAACACTGAAATAAACTGGAAAAGAGTCTCATATGCATTGCATTATACAATTGTGATAACTAAATTGCGAATCGTCTGTATTCTGTAAACTGTTATATGATGCTTTGAATGTTACTGTGATGTGCTGTATGCAACTTGCGTAATGTATGAATTGAGTGAACGATCAATGATGGTTTCTCTTTGAGTTCATAAACTCACCCAAAATTGTATATTATTTTTCAGGACTGATAGATTAGACTCCTAACTCCAGAGTTAGACTGTTCCTGCCGTGTGAGCACGTTGGCAAAAGAAGTGATGGCACACAGGTCGGTCAGCTGGGATTGATTTTGAGGATGACTCAGTATGGACTTTTGTATCAGTTTCCTTTTTGGAGTATTGTATTTAGACCGTAGGGAATTGATAGACTTGTGTATATTTCTGTTGGAGGTTAGGAAATGAGAAAAGCATTTTGGTTTTTAAATTTTACTGATTTTGATATTGCAATTTTATTTTATTGATGCCATATGGATTATGGAAATGATCGATCGTAGTGCACCCTCATCGTAGGTTATGTATTAGAATGACCTGCAGGCGTCCCGGTGCGTACTCTACGATAAGGGGGCACTACAGTGATGATGTTACATGGTCTGTGATGATGTCATATCTTCTACGTTTTACATCTTTTGTTTTTTACTTTTTCTATGTTTTGCTTCTTCTGTCTTTTCGCTTCTTCTATATTTTGCTTCTTCTGTCTTTTCGTTTCTTCTATGTTTTGCTTCTTCTGTGATGATGTCATATGGTCTGTGGTGATGTCATATTTTTTATGTTATTCTTCTTCTATTTTTTTGTTGCATCTGTGTTTTGATTCTTCTGCCTTTTTGCTTCTTCTATGTTTTGCTTCTTCTGTGATGACGTCATATGGTATGTGATGACATCATATCTTCTATGTTTTGCTTCTTTTGCTTTTTGCTTCTTCTGCTTTTTGTTTCTTCTATGTTTTGCTTCTTCTTTCTTTTTATTTCTTCTATGTTTTGTTTCTTTTTTGAAGACATCATATCGTCTGTGATGACATCATATCTTCTATGTTTTTTTTCTTCTTCTTTTTGCTTCTTCTGCGTTTTCATTTATACCTATCTTCTACTCTATTTTTGACCCTTCAGAAGATAGAATCTATCTTAAAGGTCTGCATGAAAATTGTATATATTAAAGTCCTCTTTCGAACCATCTAAAGAATACCTTAATCCGATATATGTAGGGAAAGTTATGGTAATTTTCCCCATTCGTCTGTCTTTTTCTGTTAGTCTGCTTTTTCATTTGGTTTCATCTATACCTATCTTCTGCTCCATTTTTGACCCTTCAAAATATATAATCTATCTTTTAGGTCTTCATAAAAGTTGTATATATTGTAGTTTTCTTTCTAACCATAAAAATAACACCTTAATCTAATATCCTTAGTAAAATTTATAGCAATTTTTCCCATTCATTTGTCTTTCTCTACTCGTCTGGTTTTTCCTTTGGCTTCGTTTGATCCTATCTTCCGCTCTATTTTTGACCCTTCAGAAGGTAGAATCGGTCTTTTAGGTCTTCATAAAAGTTGTATATCTTGACGTCTTCTTTCGAACCATCTAAAGTACACACAAATCAGATATCTTTGTGGAACGTTATGGTAATTTTACCCATTCATCTGCTTTTTTCCATTCATTTGTTTTTCCTTTGGCCTCATCTGATCCTATCGTCTGGTCCATTTTGGCTATCCAGATGTTAAAATCTGACCTCAATGTCTTCTTCAAAGTTTTATATCTCAAAGTCCTTCTTGAAATAGTCCTAATATCATCTTAATCCAACTTCCCTAGTGATAGTTATTTCATTTTTCCCGAGACAAGTTTAATATGATTGAGGACCAAACTTTGTTTGATTCTTTCAGCCATAATTATGTTATCCGACCTCCAAATGAATTGATTCTTGAACCAATAGTTTCTAAACACATTTTCATATCCCTAGATATATTTTAATAGCTTTTGGTATTGAATAGAAAAAGATATATTTAATCAAAATAAGGGTTTCAGTTGGAAGAGTAGAAATTGGATGTTTAGTAGACATACTTTGGTATTTTGAATATATATGGATCTATATGATTCCAAATGAGATGGTTCTTGTTTCAAGAAAAAATAGAGACATGAAGATATAAATGGTATACAGAAGTTGAAATCTAATTCAGTCTCTAGGACTTTCAATTTCTGGATGGAAATTAGGTATAGTGTATTGTTTCAATCTAACAATAGTTTGAAATGTTTGGGCCCTAACTTTCAGATTTTTGAACCAAATGGATTGATTTTGGTGTCATTAGAAACTTAAGACAAGGGAGAACACTTTTCTAGAAGAAATAGTTACGTCAGAATATTCAAAGGTGTTTTTGGCAAGACACTTATGTATAAAAGACATAAGGCATAAATGGAAGGGCAAATGGGACATTTTTCAATCATTATGGGCATAAGTGGAAGAAGAAGTGTTTTATTACATTTTAAGAAGAAAGAAGAACGAAAATTGAAGGAAAAAAGAGAGAGTGTCATGAAGAAGAGAGAGAAATATGAAGAGAAGAAGAGAATGAGAGGAAGAAGAGAAAACAAGCTAGGGTTTAACTTTTCTTGGTCTTCAAAAGAGATTTTGGAGTTGTCCAAGAAAGGAAAAAGGAAGAGGAAGAGAAGAGCTTCCCTTTAAACTAAAGATCCCTTCATTTGGTGAAAAATGAAGAGATAAAAAGAGGCAAGAGGAACAAGAGAAGAAGTCTTTTTTTTAACAAGTCCATAATCAAGGAAATCAAGGTAGATACATGTTTATAATAGAGTAAATAAGCCACTAATGTTTTTTTAAATCAAAGAAGTTTAATGTTTCCAATTGCATCATAAGTGTTGCATTTATTGCTATATGTTTGTTTTATGAATTATGTGATGATTTATGAAAAGTTGTTTTTAAAATGATTCTTAGAAATGATGCATGATTATGAAACCATACTTTTGGAAATGGTTTTTAAGGTATAACAAGCATGTGAAAAACAAGTTTTTAAGAGAATGTGTCATTTTGGGCATCAAGCTTACAAAATTTTGAAATCTATTTGTTATGTGGGTTTGTGGTAGTCCCTCAAGAACCGTCACATGCAAGTTGACCTAAGTACAGACTTCTCCCGCCTACCCACTAGTGACATGGAATTCCCTCAAGGATTTCCTCAAGAATTCACGACTACACAGGACCATTATGTTGAAAATGTGTAGTACGTCATATTTTGGACTTACCCAAACCATTTGATATGTTTATGTTTTCATGACAAGTTGATATGAGTGATGCATTCATGATTTGCATACATATGAATTTCTGCATTGAAAATGACTTATAAATGTTTTTGCATGTTGTAAACTATAAAATTGTTACCCACGGGCTTTAAGCTCGCCCCCTAATCTCCTCCTACACATTTAGGTGATGAGCAGAATATTGATTAGGTCAAGGGGCAAGGCAGCACTTCTAGTTTTGGTTATTTTGTATTTAAAGCAAGTTTTGTAAAGCAAGGCTTTAGTTGCATTTTGCGTAAATCATGGTTCATGTGTCTTTTGTATTTTGAGATTTTGACGTATTAATGTATTTACGGCTTGAAATGCCTACTAAAGCTTTGTAAAACTTTTATCTTTTGCTCCAAATAAGATATGTTTGCATTTTTGCCCATGACTCTCTCAAGTTTGTGCGTTGCCTTCTTTTTAGTTTTCATAAGGGAAAAATTCATATTCTAAATTCGGGGGAAAATCTAGATTAATCTAGGCTAATTTAGGCAAATGTGTCAAAGTTGTAGGTCTTTCTTTTATCTTTCCAACGGTATATAATATGAAATTTTTGGACATTTGAGCTGAAAGTTATGGTCCTTATAAAGAAGGATGTATCTTCTGTGTTTTGCTTCTTCTATGTTTCGCCTCTTCTATGATGGCGTGTTGTCTGTGATGACGTATCATTTGTGATTTGTTTCTTCTATGATGACGTGTCTTCTGTGATGACGTGTCGTCTGTGATGATGTAACGTCTATGTTTTGTTTCTTCTATGATGACATGCTTTTTATGACGAGGTGTTTTCCATGATGATGTGTCTTATGTGATGACGTGTCATCTATGATGACGTGTCTTCTATGATGATGTGTCATCTGTGATGACATGTCTTCTGTGATGACGTGTCTTCTGTGATGACGTGTCTTCTGTGATGACGTGTCTTCTGTGATGACGTGTCTTCTGTGATGATGTGTCGTCTGTCTTTTGCTATCCTCTGTATTTTGCTTCATTTTTGGCCCTTAAAAAGATAGAATTTATCTTTAAGGTCTTCATGAAAGTTGTAGATCTTGAAGTCTTCTTTCGAACCATGTGAAGAACACAAAATTTTGATATCTGTAGCGAAAGTTATAGTAATTTTCCCAATTTGTCTGTCTTTTTCGTTTGGTCTCATTTGTACCTATCTTCTGCTCCATTTCTGACCCTTCATAAGATAGAATTTTTCTTTAAGGTCTTCATAAAAGTTATTGATCTCGAAGTCCTATCTCGAATCATATGAAGAACACACAATTTTGATATATGTAGGGAAAGTTATGGCAATTTTCCCGATTCGTCTGTCTTTTTTGATTAGTCTACTTTTTCATTTAGTTTCATCTGTACCTACCTTTTGGTCCATTTTGACCCGCCAGGTGATAAAATATGACCTCAATGTCTTCTTCAAAATTGTAGGTCTCTAAGTCCGCTTTGAAATTATCCTAAAATTAACTTAATTCGATATCCCTAATGACAGTTATGCTAATTTCCCCAAGGCAAGTGCGATATGATTGAGGTCAAAGCCCTGTTCAATTCTTTCAGCCATAACTTTATTATAGGATCTCCAAATGAGTCGATTCTTATCTTTAAATAAACTGGAGACATAGAGCCACATTTGTTCATAAATAGTTGAAGTAAACTGTCTTGAAGTTTGTCTTAGTGTGGGTATGCCATCCTTGTGGGATATGCGTTCAGATGTCACTTAGGACGTCGAGCTCGTGACTCACAAAGGTGGGGTGTCCAACAATAAGGGTAACGTACTATACATTAGTGTATTTGGACTTGATTGGGGCTTAAAATGAACTTAGTTTGATGTTGAATCAATTGATTAAGTATTTGATAAGTTTGGGTTGTCAATTGATGTTATAATTTAAAGAATGGATTGTTTGATATCAATGTATATGAATTTGGAAAGTACGAGTTGTTAATGGTATAAAGATGTTCTTATGAATACAAATGTGATTCAATGGATATTAACAATGTGAATTAGGTATAAATGAATGAGAATTGGGAAATTGTGTGAATGTATAATGCTAGAAAAGGATTGGTGAATGTAAGATTGATGAATTGAGAATTATCAAGTTTAATTAAGGTATAAACCTAATTGCAAACTAGATATATGCAAACTATAATGAATGAATTATCAAGACCTGTGATTAAGGATACATACCTGGGAAAGTCAATTAAGCATGCATTGAACATAACATATATATATGTGTGTGTGTGAATGATTGAATACTCTTATGATTGATCAACTTATTAATGTGTCAAATATGAGTGTATTGCATGGAGATAGATACATAAGTTGATCACCAACATCCAGACATTGTCAGTTCATCAAGGCAATAGCTTATCTAAAGCATACTGGGAGTTAACCTAGATGTTTTCTCACTATGTTGTAGTTGTTTTTGATTAACTGTTAGATATTGAATTGTTATTAACATAAATGTGAAAATTCCAAAATTTATTAGTCAGAGGAGTTTGATATTCAAGAATGTATTGGAAGTACTTTATAATTGTATTTGAATATAGAATATGTGACCAATTGAATGATGAATACCGGACTTGGAACTGAAGAATGTGACGTGACTTGAGCACACCAAATGAGAAATACTGAATGCATACTATGTAATTTGTTGCATCTCATTACATTGAAATGCATGAACAGATAAAGAATTTGTGAGCGAAGTAGCCACCATGTGAAAAAGAGCTTTAAGCTCAGAAATGTGATAAAGAGCCTCAAGCTTAGATACAATGAGTCTGGTATCCACAATAGGTAAGAGACAGAAATGAGCTCGGTATCTACGATAGGTACGAGATAGTATAGACACTTGATCACAACAAAATAAAAATGAATTGGAGTCACATGTCCATTTTCATATGCATCCTTACATATTAAATGATCAAATTGACATGCCTTATTGAATTGAGGTGAATTAGTGAATTGTGTAAATGTATGAAGTATGTGATGTGATATTTAATACTGAATGATGTGAAATACTTGTTGAAATGAGATATGTTTTACCTATATGTTTCAAACTTGAGTGAAAACATCAATGATAGTTCACTCACTGAGTTCGCAAAACTCATCAAAATTGCAGCGTTGATTTTCAGGTTCAAAGGAGACCTAGCTAGTCTAGTTGAAGTAGCTTCAACATTTACACTTGGGTCAATGTCAAGATTAGTTGTACTTGCAATTGTCATCAATTATTATGTATCAAAGAATTGCATCTCTCAACTGTTGTATAATGTATATGTGAATTTTAGAAATGAAATAATATTCGAGACTTTATATGTTTGTGAATAAAGATGGAACAAAATGATTATTGGAATGTTTTATGATATGTGTGATGGTTTAAAATGTTAGTGAATTGATTTGATCATCTTAACGTGCTATTTTCATAAAGTATGTTCTCGAATATCCTTCAGTATGTCGAGCATATGCTCTATAGGAGTGGTATGTTACATTAAAAGAGTTAAAGGGAAAAGAAAGGAAAAACTAGTTTATGTCTTAAGCTAAAAATTTAGAATCTCTCTAAGGCTCTTAGTGATGTCTCCTCTTTGATCACGTTGATGTATGGTTGCTACCTCTTTTTGTTGTTTTACATGTCTTTTTATAGCGCATTAGGGTTCTAAAGTTGTGTTTAGGGTTTCCTCACTTTTTTTATTCCAAAGTAGCCATGAACCCTCAAAACATAAAAAAAAATCGTGCCTGGAAAACCTTTTGGCACAATCATGACTTGGAGTCATGATTGTTATTTACACGATTTAGCATCTCTATCACAATTGTGATCAATGTCACAATCGTGGTAAAGAGTCATATAGCTCCCATGCACACCTATCGCGGTCATACTCCTTGTACACAATCATGACATCCTTCAATCTTCCCACATCTTCTTCATCTTTCAATCTCTTGATTTCCAACGCTTAGAAACCCATCAAACACCTCTTGAAACACAAAATTAAGGTCTAATTCTTGCTCTAAACCAAACAAACACTTAGAATTCTTATAAACACTAACAATAACACAATTCGAAGCCTATACACATGATAATCATTTAAGAAATACTTAAAAACACACTTAAACACCTAGAAAAACATATGATAATCTACACCTATCAGTTAGCCCACTCCTATGTTTAAAAATGTTAAAGAAATCAGATAAGGTGACCCAGTATCACCTTATACCTTTGCTATATGCATTGAAGTATTATCCAGGCTCATTTCTCATAATATTGACCAAAGAATGTCATTTAAGTTTCATTATAAATGCAAGAATTTGAATCCATAGATCTTATCATTTGTACATGAATTAATTTTATTTTGGGGAGCTAATAGGGACTCAATCAGTACCCTTATGTGCTCCCTTAAACACTTCTTAAAAATTCATCAATAAACTTCTTAAAAATTCAGCTATTTGTTACCGACTATTCGGATGAATTGACAGTGGAACTTTCAGGAATGTCAAATCTACCAATCCACATAGCACCTGTCAAGTAATTGGGAATTCCCATCACCATATCCAGACCTACATTTATGAATTGTGCCTCACTCTTTAAATCAATTTCAAAGAGAATTTTGAGATAGAAGTGTAAAATACTCTTAATACAGGAAGGAGCTAACTTATCTTATCCATTTGTCAACAATATGCATGTCTATTGGAGCTCTCACATGTTCTAGCCTCTCAATCTTATTAAATCTATTGAAAAAAACTACTCAGAAACTTTTTGTAAAGTGGACAATCCTCTTCGAGAACAATTGCTAAAGTCAAATGGAAAAATCTGTTTGGATAAAGATTAAGGGTGCTTTGGGATAAAGTGTATAAGAACTACCAACAAGGTCTTAATGGCTAAAAGAAACAGGAGATTATTCAATGATCCTAAGACCTTGTGGATAAAATAGATGCATAAAGAGTATCTAAATGGAAACAGCTTTTGAAGTATGAAACTTAAAGCTAATACATCTTAAGTATTCTGCCAAATGCTGAAATTTTGAGGCTATTTAGTCGAAGAAATGCAAGCTCATATAGGCACTAGGAAAATAACCAACTTTTGGTTTGCTAACTGACGTGGGCTTGTTCCCTTTCATCCAACTTGCAATTCGTGTAAAAGCAGAAGTAAAAGTGATAATTAAGGATGATAAATGGCGTTGTGGGCATAGATGACTAATTGAGATTTTGAATTCCCTCCCTAATTATAGGCCTAACACCTTTAAGGATGGTTATTTTAACTGATAAGGGAACAAATTGGTAAATTCATCAACTCTTCTTATGCATCCATTTTCAAACCTCTCTAAGAAGTTGTGCCTCAGAGAAAACCAATATGGCTTAATAATCGTTTACCAAAGGCTTGTTTCATCTTATGTTTGACCATTAGGAAAAAGACTTGAGACGCTTAATAGGATGAAATGGAACTCTAACCATAATGGCATATGCTTTCTCTGTAAATCATCTCCAAAAAGCATTAAGCACTTATTCTTCTTATATTATGCCCGTACACGCATCATGTTTAGTCTCACATCCTTCTAAGGTGCAATTTGAGACGATAGGAGTGGGTGGTGAGCTGGGCTTCAGGTGTCAAAGCTCAAAATAAACGTGGCTTGATAATTTTTTACGTCGTCTCTGAGTTGTCGTATTTATTTCATATGGGAGGAAAGAAGTACTGGAGATTTCAAGAAGGAATTGGATCCTGATGCACTCCTTTATTCACTCTAAAATTAGTTGAGAGGGTTCAAGAAAGGAATACACATGGATGCAGTGACATAGCAGTCACCACATGGAACCTTATCCAACTCTTGCTACGTACCCTCTTGACACTTTCTCAAGCTAAGCTTCACCTGGGGTATATTACTGTTTGAATATATGGTGTAACTCAGGAAATAGTCGTGATAAAGCCGCCCAATGGCCTGCTAACACTGGATGTTATTCAAATAAACACAGATAAGGGTTTTCAAATTTTGATTTTTTGGTGTTACATCCTTGAAATGCGAAGTCTTTTAATTATCAGCTTTTGTTTCCTTAGTTTCTCACCTTGTCTAACGCCTATATCTGGATGGTTTGGTATTACATAATTCCATCTCTTTTTACTTTTCAAAAATATCATCTAAAAATAATGCTTTTATTTTATCTCGATCGAATAAAAATAACTTTAGTTAAAAAATCTTTCTTAATTACTAAAAAAGAAATTAAAATATAATTAATATAATTTTTAGAAAACAATATTCTAAAATATTGATAAGAATCAATGCAGTTATTTACCTTGATCTAACTTAAAAATAATTAAGAATCGAACAGAACACATGCTTTAAACCAAAAACACCAAAAGCGCAATTTTCAGA
Source organism: Erythroxylum cataractarum (assembly GCA_024703695.1). Lineage (NCBI taxonomy): Eukaryota > Viridiplantae > Streptophyta > Magnoliopsida > Malpighiales > Erythroxylaceae > Erythroxylum > Erythroxylum cataractarum. The sequence goes on from JANJEY010000008.1 coordinate 50,542,124, forward strand.
ACCACATTCAACGGTAAACAAATCAAAGGCATGCTTCATCTGTTTTCACTTTTCAGGAATACAAAAGCTAGGGGATATGCTGATTTTGTTTTCAGAAGCTCCAAAATTGGAGGCATGCATTTGATTATATTAAAAGAAGAAACAAATATGAGGCATGCAATTGAATTTTCAAGAAATAGAACTGGTTCTGCCAAATTCTGGCAGGATGGAACGTTGCCGTTGTGCTCCATGTGATTGACTGTCTTCTGTGGTGAATTCGGTGTGAAGATACCTGCAAAACAAGGAAGGCTTGACGGGGGTTGTGTCCCGATTAGCCCCTCCGACGCTCAAGTTAGTTTTCTGGTGAGGGTGAGGTTGATCAAAATCAGGGAAAACAACTAGGTTATGAGTTTCATACCTCTGTTATGAAAATAATACCTTATATATGGTTTTTCAGCTAGGTTTAGGTCTTTACGTATCTGCATGGGAGACGTTCTTTTACTGTTGGGCCATGGATGTGTGGGACAGGCCCGAATTATTTGATGGATGTGAGACCGACCGATCGCCCTGCGGGATTGGGCTTGGATCCAATCTAGCCGACCCAACCAGAGAGGTATTGACATTTTTGCTCCGACCAAATTACTAGGTCAAGTTTTAAGTTCTACGACTACAATAGTAGTTAACCTATTTCAAATTAGTTTTCAAAGAAAGAACGTGTGATAAAGATAGAGAGGAGCTGGTTGAAATTTAAACAGTTTTCTTATCATTACAAGTTCCAATGACGGGATATTTATGGAAGCAAGAGGAAATCTAAATTCCATGAGACATCTTCACCCAATTCGAACCTCAGTCTTCTCAAAATTTTCATTTTCATCATTTGCCTTTATTCTATCTCAAAGATTAACATGTCACTACAAAATCTACTATAACTCAATCATTTCTTATCCGATTAATCACATTCTTGTGTCAAGTTTTGGATGTCATGCCTTAGGGGGGTCCTGAAGAAGTTTGAACACTAAAAAGGGAAATACTTTCCAGACGCTGCCGCAATAGAGTGATAAAACAAAGAATGTGATGAATGAGCCAAAACAAGGTTGGCGTTCTGTGAAACTTGAAGTCATCAAATTCTGCAACTAATCCATTGACTATATACATAGTTAAGATTGAGATTCAGTCAAACAATGTACAACGAGTTTAATTTATACCAAACTCGACTTTGTTTTCCATGTATTCCAATTTTAGTACGAATCTGTCCTTCAATAATTTAGTTATTCAAAGTTATAAAGACGTTGGTAATCAGGTGCAGATCATTCTCATCCTTCTCTTTTTCCTTGTCTTTAACTAGAAAAAAGATAGAACACTGAGTAACTTTCCTAACTATTCACGTGATGATTATATTAGTGATCAGCCTATTTAGTTTCTTTGCAACAAAGGGGAGTTCTCTAATACTACATGCCTCGAAGCTCTTAAACCAAGTTTTCCTATAATTTCATAGTTTAGCATTGTCTGGAAGGGCTCTCTAAAGCCCAAGGTTGAATTCATCACTTGGTTAGCAGTAAGGAATATATTGAAAATAAAAAATATGACTTTTTGTTCTAATGATGTTTTACGCAAATTATATAATTTGGAAGTGGAAATTACTGATCATCATTTTTTCAAATGTCATTATATAGCTTATTTATGGGCTAATAGTCAACACATTCTAAATCTTTTATGCTTGGAGAATGATTGGGAAAATATCATTAGATGGGTTGAAGATAAACATCTTTCTGCGGGACAAGATAAGATTTGTCTCAACCTCTGTTTGAATTATACAGTTTACTCAATTTGGTTTGAGAGAAACCAAAGAATTTTCAAAAACACTTAAACTGACAAACATGTATTAGCTCATGGATTAGTTTGTTAGATTAGAAAAACATTGGTGGTTTATCAGATGGTGGAGAAATTGAGTGCGCCCTCAAGAAGACAATGGAATCTATAAACTCCTTAATGTTTATAGGTTACTTTGTATTTTCTTACTTTAGTTGACTTTTGTAAATATATTGTAACATCTCACTACCATAAATTATATACTGGAATACTCAGTGGACATTTCAGTACATAACCTATAATAATGACATATTAGAGCAAACACATAACTAACTTAATCACGGCATCATCTAATATCCATAAAAGTCATCACATTTTAAATCCAAACTGAATTCCTCAACCAAACTTTGTAATTTTACAAACCATCCGAATATGTACAATCATTCAAAACCTATTACAAAACACAATATATACATGAGGAATTTTTACAAAAGGTCTAACTAAATTCTTTTAGACTAAGCTGACCGACCATTGAGCTATTTCTTTACAAAATACAAGAATTAATATTTTTGTAGAGTCTGTTTGTATCTGATGTCTTCACTCAAATCTGAAAAATCAACGTTACAATTTTGATTAGTTTTGCAAACTCACTAATATAACCGTCTTCGATGGTTCACCCAATTCATACCACATAACTGTTAGGTAAAGGGACAAAGTCCCATATTGGAAATGAGAGAGGGAGGGGGGAGGATAAACAAGTATAAATAAACCCCCTCCCCCTCCCATTCATCTCATCCCAAAAACCAAAGTAACTCTTAGTAAGAGTGGTAAATTTTGGTGAGTAAAATTTTTGGGTGTATTGGGGTAA
>JANJEY010000008.1:50570573-50582106 GCA_024703695.1 Erythroxylum cataractarum
TATGAAGAAATCGAAATCTAATTCAGTCTCTAAGACTTTCAATTCTGGATGGAAGTTGGGTATAGTGTACTGTTTCAATATACCAATAGTCTGAAATGTTTGGGGCAATATTTTTAGAGTTTTGAGCCAGATGGATTGATTTTGGTGTCTTTGGGAACTTAAGACAAGGAAGAACACTTTTCTAGAAGAAAGAGTTATGTCAAAATATTCAAGCATGCTTTTGGCAAGACACTTAAGTATAAAAGGATATAAGGCATAAATGGGAGGGCAAATGGGACAATTCTCAATCATTAAGGACATAATTGGAGGAAGAAATGTTGTCTTGCTTATAAATGAAGAAGAAAAACGTGAATGGAAGGGAAACAGAAGAGAATAACGAAATGAGAAAGAAACAGAAAGAGAGTTTGATTGTTGGAGAGAAAAGAAGAAAGTTGAGCTAGGGTTTCAATAGTGTTAACCTTTAAAAGAGATTTTGGAGTTGTTCAAGAAAGGAAAAAGAAAGAGGAAGGGAAGAGCTTCCCTTTTAAGCTAAAGATCGATTGTGTTTGAGGGATTTTTCAATTGAAATCCCTATTGAGTGGGATTTTTATTATTGTATAAAGGGATCAAAGAGGCAAGAGGAACAAGAGAAGAGACATGTTTGAGCAAGGCTATAAATAAGAAAATCAAGGTAGGTACATGTTTATAATATAGTAAATAAGCCACTATTGTTTTCTTTAAATTAAAGAAGTTTTCTGATTTTCATTTGCTTCATAAATGATGCATTATTGCTTATGAATGATTGTGAAATCTGCTATATGTTTGTTACATGGTTTGAGTGATATCTTTTGGAAAAGATGCATGTTTATGAAATCATGCTTTCAAGAATGGTTTTCAAGATATACGTCAAGCATGTGAAAAGCAAGTTTTTATAAGAATGTGCCATATAGGCAAAATGTTTTCAGTTCATGAATTACATGTTACGTGGGTTTGTGGTGGTCCCCAAAGTTAAGTCACGTGTACGTTGACCCAAATTTAAGGCTTCTCTTGCATGTCCACTAGTGGTATGGAGCTCCTTCATGGACTCCCATAAGCTCACGGCTACGCAAAACCATTATGTGAGATTGTGCTTGTACATTCTATTCACGGCTACACAGGACCCTTAGAAGAAATGTGTAGTACGTTCTGTTTTGGATCCACCCAAACCATTTTGATGTGCTTATATGTTCATGATTTTTGAACAAGTTGAAAATTGCATAAATTGTGTCGTTTGTGATTTTGATTACTTGATAAGACAAGAATTTTGATAAACATGTGTTTTATAGACTCGATGGAAGTTTCTATTGCAAGTAAAACAGTTTCAAAGGTTTTTGCTTATCTTTTTATTATAAACTGTTACCCACGAGCTGTCAAGCTCACCCCTACTCTCCTCCCCATAGCCAGGTGATGAGCAAAAGATAGAGTGAAAGAGAGTTAAGGCATCACTCCAAATTTGCTTATGATGTATTTTAAGTTAGTTTTGGAAAACACAAGGCTTTAGTCACTTTTCAAGAATTTGTAGTTCAAGTAACTTTTGTATTTTGAGATTTCGGATTATGTTTTAATATGGCTTGAAAGGCCATTATAGCTTTGTAAAACCCTTTGTTTTGAGGGTATTGAAATGTGAATGATGAAAATTAGTTGTATGTAATGTAGTAAAGAGTATAATGAAGTAAAGATATGAGAGTCTTATGATATTTCCGCAAGAAGCTGGACTTCGCTTTCAGAAATAGGATCCAACATTAGAGTAATAAGTTTGTTGTGATGTTTGCTTGTCATGGACATGCCACCCTTGTGGAATGATGTCTAATAAGGGTTTTTACAAATAACCCTATCGAATAATACACTCAGGCTTCATGATTAGTTTCATGATTTCACAAGAGTTGGGTTCCTCAAGCGAGACCCAACAAGTGGTAAGGCCCCGTACTACTGAACCTCCCAAACCTTGCTTATTAGCAAGAGTTTCACTTGTTGTAGTTGTTATTGTTGCATGTCCATTATGGTACCAACATAGGTTGTGTAACATATCACTGATGATTCTACCTAATCTCCCAATTCAAATTGAATATAAAATAATAAGCATCACAAAGTATATTCTATTAAATCAAAAATGTGAAATTTTAACAAATAATTTAAGAGTAATCCCTAAAGTAAGTTTAGCAATCCATGTCTAATATATATACTAATCGATTCATCATTAACATTTAATAAAAAGGAAAGAATAGAGTAGAGTGCTGAATTCTAAATGTCTTGTTTTCTATTATCTTAAACTAGAAATTTGTTTTAGGTTGTGTGATTAAAACCTTTCTAGTCTTTAAGCCCTTGGAGGTTTAATCAAAAATATTCGAAGGATTGCACTATAGGGTACAACCTCGGGTTGTTCTCTTAATCGGAACCTAAGTGAATGGACCTAAGTTAATCTATATGTCATTAAATGCAAGCTAATTGTGTAAAAATGGTTTTGGTATTTGAAATCATTAACTCAACTAAATTGAATTACAAAATCTATTTTTTGGATTTTAGGGAATCAAAAAATCGGAAAGGTGAAAACAAGTGATTTAATAGTGATAAAGTCCTCTTGAAAGTGAGCTTTGGCTATCATAGATCAAAATTGATTTTGATAGGAGTAGAAATCGCTAAGTTTCAAATTGGTAAACCTTAAAGAACTCTTTAAGTTTAGGATGTTAATCAATGGGACTCCATTTCTTAAGATTCTATTAAATGTTCTTAGCATGTGTAGTGGGATAAGTCCATGCATCAACTTAATTGAAATCTATAATTAACTCAAAATCAAATATGACCATTCAAGATAAGAGAGAATCAAAGATAACAAATAGACATATATGAAACTTCATATATTTAAGCGCAAGTTCTACATAAACTAATCCAAAGTACACAATAAGAATATCCAGGATTTGATTACAACTATAATCAAGTAGCCAAACCATACATTACAAATCATAAACCTAGGAATTTATAAAGTAAGAGTTGAACGATGGATTGAACTACTCCCCTTTTAAGTTCAAGGAACTCCATCCATTACCACATCTTCAAGAGGAATCAAAATGCCTAGCCATTTATAGCTCTCGGAAGCTTCACAACTGAGAAGGAATTAGAGGCACCCATGGTGGAACATTGACAGTGAAAAATAATAGAAGACAATTAGTGTTGGACGAGAGAAAGATGTTAGAAGCTATTTTTGGAGGCTGTGTATCTGATGTCTCTCATACTTGTTTCTTTTTCTCAAAAAATAAGGTTTCTGACAAGGTTTTGAAACTCGAACTGGACGTCGAACCAGAGGCTTTACTGGTCACCAGTTCAATCGATTCAATCGATTCGAACACCGGTCGAACTGGTGTGATGTCATAATTACACAATAATTATATTTAATTATATATAACATTAGTAATATTAAAAAACAATAGAAAAAATACCAAATAATATAAATAACTGGTTGGGTCCTTTGGGTTCCGTAATTTTGTTAAATTTTTGAAGAAAAGGTGTTACTTTTGAAAAGAATCAAAAAATGCATCAGCATTTTATAAAGAAAAAAAGACAAAAAAATTCATTGAACCAGTGACCAACCGGTTCGACAAGTTCTGGTTCTCACCGGTTCGCACTAGTTCAATTGATGACTAGTTTTTAGGGGTCACCCGAATTGGATAGCCTATCAGTCACTAGTCGAACAGACCGGTCCGGTCTGGGTTTCAAAACCATGGTTTCTGAGTAGGTATTCAGGTCAATTATTATGAATGGGTAGGGGAGTTTCCAAAAATAGCTTGGGTACAATTGTTGTTTTTCACTACTGCGAACTTTTCTTGAAAGGCTTTGCTGGAGTTTTTGTGACTTTGTCGCGGCGACATCAAATCTTTACCATGGCAAACTTTTCCCAAAAGGTTTCTTGTGTTCTTGAATTTCTTGGTTTCACTCTTAGCTCTACTTCTTGAGTGTCTTGCAATAAAAAGTAATAGTTTGCAGTATCAGTTGTCTTAAAAATCAATTGAGTGTAATTACTAACTATTTGTGACAATTTTACCTTCAAACTACATTAATTCAAAATAAGCACTCATAAGCTAAATTAAGCACAATATCTGATAACAAGAGCCAAAAAGTATAACAAAAACCATGAAATTGTCACTAAATAATATAGAAAACTTAGGTTCAATCATTATGTAATTTAGGATTTTTTTCTTTTTTCTTTTTTCTTTTTGATTTTCTTATTTTTGTGTTTTTCTAGCCTCCTCTTTGAATTTTTTCTTTTCCTCTTTATACTCTTGATCCTCTTAGGGTTCTTTCTAGGGTTTCTTCAGTTGTTTTTGTTACAAAAATAGCCCCAAATCATCAAAAGTATAAAATTTTCAAGACATGGAAATGTGCCTCTTGCACAATTGTGCATGATGCATGATCATACATAGCTTTCTGTACATCTTCTCTATCACAATCATGTATGGCATGAATGATTATCACTAAGGCTTCACCAAATTTCTATTATCCTCGCACTCAAGCGTGACACATCTTGTTCTCTAAATCTTTCATCGTTTTTTGAATTTTCCTATCCCCTCTCATCATCAAACATGTTAAACATACTTCAAAGCTACAATTAAGATCATATTATTCTAACAAACAAAAATCAAACAAAACACTAATAGGAACATAAATCTAAGTCCTACACTTATGATTATCACCTAAGAAATACTTAAAAACAAACTTTAAAGCCTAGAAAATACACTATAATTTGCACTATTAACTTCCCCTTACTTAAACCTTTGCTTTTCCTTAAGAAAACTAACACACAAAAAAAACAAAGTGCACACACATAATAATATAATCATGCAATAATGGTAAAAATGACATCAAATCTCACGAAATTAACTTACCCACAAACATCAATCACTTAAAAAGTTCTAACACACTAACGTATTCTGTTCACATTCAAGTAATTTGATTTAAATGCACATGTCAACTAAATTATTGAAACCTTATTCTTACATCTATAGCACTTGTAAGTATGCACTCATTCTTATTTACCAATTAAAAAGGTAAGACATAACTAAGTATCCCTTTATGGAATTTTTTGACATTTTACAAGATCAATACTTTCCATTTTATTGAAAACACCATAATTTTAGATTTTATGTAACAATCACCTAGTCTTTTCATATGAAGGCAAAAACATTATCACGAATGTGCTCCGATTACTCCACTAGGTTATGATTTTACAAGCTTGGTTTGAGTGTCATTCTAGTCTTTTGATGTGAAAAAAAAATATTTTGTCTTCAATGCCCCATGTGCTCAACTAGATGACAACTTATAACTAGCTACCATCTCTATTCTTAACCCAAATTAAAAAAAAAGCCAAAGGAATTGAAAATTTATTTAATATATATTTATTCAATAAATATTTTTTAAATTGCATCATTTCTTCCTACTCAATCACTCCCATGAAAGGTTACTAGTGATGACTGCAAATTTAAATGTATTTAAATGTAAGTGCATCCAATCAAATGTTACAAAATGAAAGAATAGGTAGAATATTTTAATTAGCAAGCATATTCACTTCATAGAAGCTTAAAACATAAACTTCACAAGCTAATTCTTTTTCATAATTTAAGTGATCATACACATAGTCAAGCTAATTCCTTTCAATTTCATGCCATTGACACATTCACATAATGCAAGCATTATGAAAAAAAAGTACACATTTCTAACATAAGAAAACAATACATGCAATGCAAATGCAAATGCAAAGTCACATACAAATGAAATTGCAAAAACATATACGTCCCCACACTTGAACAATATGGTGTACTTAATGTGGAAATAATACATAACTAAAGAATAATCAAAATACAAAACTAATTGAACAACAAAAATAAGAGAAATAAAAAAAGGGCAAGAATACTTATAGGGATTATAGTGGTGATGGAAGCGAAGAAGGGACTTGGGCACCTTACACTGAAAAATACTTTAATAGTTTTTTTATTCGGTAGCATTGTTGGCACATTACTATTTTGAATTGTGCCTCTATGGTGTCCATTATACTCTTTATCACTTGTTGTTTTTCTCCATTTTGTTGAGCACCATCTCCTAGCCTTCTTCTTCATCATTTTCTTTACTCAATGTAACCTCTTGATGTTATTATGGTGACACTGAATTAGAGCCCAATTGTCTTGTCCTGTGCTTAATTATAGATTTAAACCTTAGATCTTATAGTTCCATACAATTAGACTTCAAGATTTCAACCCTCCCTAATTATGCATTATTAAATAGTTTAAGGAAATTAGGGGTTAGTCCATTAGTAAAAACATCATAGTACTGAGCCAAAGTAGTTACTAAAAATCTCATGCCTAAATATCTACTCTTATTCTTAATGAAAGTAGCTATTGTTTAAAAGATGTAAGTGGATGTGTAGACCTTGACTTTGTTCTCCATATATCAAAGTAATAATAAATCCTTTTTAGCACATTTGTTACTTTGATTCTTCACAAAAAAATATGACATATGAATATATGTAGTAACTGTAAGGTTTTGAGCATGCATCTCATACATAATAAATATCAAATATATGCAGCAAAAAATAAAATGGAACCTTAAAAACCATATTTACTCATGCATATAGATATAAAAAATAAAAACATGAAATGTAAGATATTTACATACCTTTCTGATGATCTCCTTCGTTTTTTAATCTTCTCCGCATTGGGTTGTCGTAAACCACAACGATTAATGTAGACTGTCTCTAATGAAAATCCCAATCATAAAAGATGAAACCTCACTAGGAAATGGCTAGAATTCTTTGTTTGTGCTAGCAAAGACAAGAACTCTTATGAGAGTTAAAGAGAAAAGAGTGTGTGTGTAAGAAAGAACCTTTCTTTTTCACTCGTGACTTACACAAGATGCATGAAAATTATCTCTATTTTCTACACCATTTAGCTTTCAGAAATCCCATCATTAATAGAGAGTTATAGGAAGTTAATGATCATAAATAATATGTTTTAATGGAAGTTATAGGAAGTTAATGACCATGACAATTATGCATTAATGGAAGTTTTGGGAAGTTAATGACCAAATTGACTGCCAACAACACTTAATTATAATCCATTCCATGCAATGTTTTCTACTACAATCAGATCACGATACAATTTCGAAATACTCTCTCATATCTTGAATCACCATCCAAGACCATTTTACTCATCCTTCGGATCTCCTATATGTGTGACCAATTAGGCTCCTAGTTATGTTAGCCACACTTAATTCAAGTAAGTGAAGAGTAGTATCTAGCAACACATCATGACCCCCCAATTGACCGAAAAGTCAGTTGTTTGACTACGAACCCTTCCATACATAATGCTGCCATACAATTCATCCTTTCACCATCTATATCCCACTTAGTTCAGAGTATGGTCAAAGTGTCTACTCCCACTAGATTGACTACATCACATCTAGTCCAAGTGATATTAGATCTTGTCTTGAGGATCTCATTACTCTATGTATCATTAAAGACTCTCTTTATGACACATATCTACTCTGGCTAGAGACTCTCGAGTAATGACCTCGACAAGAGGCTGTGGGTATCATCTCCTTTTATCTTTTATTAACTACTTAATTACCTTTGAATACCTCAAGTTTTACCCAATCACCACCCTATGAGTAACCCCTGGAAGGCACCGATGAATGGAGTTAAAGCATAGGATCAGTATCTGAGATATCCTTGAGCACCTCAAGTCAATGGATATTTACACCATTGTTATGATGAGACTATCATTGACACTGGAATAGAATATCCATATGATTGTCTTATAGTAGGTCAATCCAATGTACTTACTACCCTTAGTAAGCATCCATATGTTAACCCTAAATACCTCATGTTTACAACTTATGAGATCTACTACTTGATCCAATCAAGAAGTATATCATGTGCTAGTCTATCCGGATTAATGATATCCATCTCATTAATCCTATGACTAGGGAAGGTTTAGATACTAATGTAATTACACATTATAGGAATCTCATTATCATGATCTCATCACGATTTCCTCCTTGCTATGTATTGTATCAAGGACTTCATTAAGTCAATTTTGAGATCAACATCAAATCCATAAATGTATGAACATCGAAATAATGAAAAATATCTTTATTAATCATAAAATGATTTGTACAATAAGTGTTAAAGGTGATTGTCTTTAGAGCACTTCTCTAACGGTAACAAATGTTTTGGACTTTTAATGGCATTATTGGCTACATTTTGAGGATCAAACACATCTAATCTAATCAATTTTTTCCAATAAGTGGAGGCATGAAAATCGTTATATGATTCTACAATCTTGGTTTTAGAGAATCCAAAAATTCCCTACATAATAAGATAATATAAGTTACATGGGTTCCCTCTTAATATAACCAAAAATTGCTTAGCTTCATAGACTTATAACTTAACGTAGTGTAGAATTCTAGGATCAATTCTTCATATACAATATACAGTTAATTCTGGCACTCAACAATTCAACCTTTTCTTTTAACCTTAAATCTTCCAAAATTTTGAAATCAAAATATCAAGGTGCATCTATAGTTTCATAATGGGGGTTTAGAACTTCATGTCTTCTATTTGTGAGAAGATTGGGAATAGAGCTCCAAAATATGTCATCAAATCATGTGCACAACTTTCAAATACTATCATATTTCCTTTAGGATTGGATCTTTGTGTAAGTTGCTTAACTTTTAATGCCTTATTCTTTATGAAAACCTACAAAATAACTAACAAAACACCAAAAAAAAACAAAAGAAAAATGCAGAAAAATTTGTTGTCAAACTTAGGAAAAAGATGTCTTCTACTGTGGAAATCACTAAATATGTAGGTAAGTAGTGTTACAATGAAAAAATGGAAGGAAAATGTGAAATCCGTGTGAAAATTATTCGAAATCAAGTAAAGAAAGATTGGGATGTCAAATAGAGAAGAAAAGATGAGGGGATGAAGAAAGAAGAAGGAAATAAATAGGATAGGGTTTTTTAACAGTTAAATGGATGGTTGCATGATTGTGTATGTGCATGATCATACATCATCATGGGTGTAGGCCTTTGGCATGATCATGCATGACATGCATAATTGTGACAGAGGGTATCTCTTACAAATCTGCATGATTATTCATATTGATATTTTCCCTAACCATTTGATAGACTTCAAGCCATAAACATCCATCAATCAAACTCACTCAAAAATTATAAAAATAATGCACAAAATACACAAGAAATTACAAAAAACGTAACTAAAACATAACATGTTAATTTTAAGTTCACTATCTTGATAATTTCAGTTCAAATATTTTCAAACAAAATAAAGGAAAGACACTATTTCCCTTTCATATGTATATCCTCTTTAGAAATATAGTTTGCATAAATGACCATTGACCCTAAATGTTTCCTTTTTATCATTCTCCAATTCTAAAGCTCCATGTTTGAATATTTGGGTCACCTTAGAAGGACCACTTGAATATGACTCTCGCTTTCCTAAAAACAATTCAATATTGAGTTAAATAACAAAACCACATCTCAAATTTAAAATTCCCTTATTTTATATGGGAATTATGCCATCTTGTAACTTTCTCCTTATACAAATCAGAATTATCATAAGCATTAAAATTTAACTCCTTTAACTTAGTCAGTTGTAGGAGTCTTTTCTTACCATTTATAATCCAATCAAAATTTAAAGCCTTAATTTCCTAATATTCCCTATACTATAACTTTACTTACAAGTGAAAAACGTTCGTATACATAATTCGGAAGGGTGTTTTACCAATTGTTGTCTTGAAGGAGGTTCAACATAGCCATAAAGCATCTTTAAGCTTTAATGTCCAATCCTTACTTGAGCCATTTCTCTAAGATTCTCTATAGGTAATGGTTAATAATCTCCACTTGGCCACCTACTTGTAGATGATTTGACGTGGCCATTTAATGGTAAACACTGTATCTATTAAGAAGAGCAAAAAATGATTTATTATAGAAATGGGCTCTTCAATCACTTATGATTGCTATTGACACTCCAAATATACTAAATCCGATTTTATAAATTTTTGCACCAATTTCCCAACATTAGTTAGAGTTTCCACTAATTTTTCCCATCTTGAGATATAATCCATTCCCATATGTAAAATTTTGATAATTTACACTTTTCTTCTCCATTATAATTTTTTAGTATTTCTAATGTCTCCTTGTTGAGTAAATTTTAATCTTATAAAGCCCTCCATATTCTACAAGCGCACGAGTCATTGCGTAGTATATAAGTTGTCGATCTTACGAGGAATTAGTGAACTAACTGAATCCTAATTTGTCTAAGGCCTAAAAGTGTAATTAAAATGAAAATAAAAATTAAACACAAAAGTAAACAATCAAATATGAAGTGATTGAAATAAGAATTCAAAATTAATGCAAGAAATCAAATTTGAGCACCACCAGATGACAATTGAAATTCAAACAAGGAAGAATAACAAATTATAAGAATAGGGATTTATCTTATTATTAATCCTAACTTAGTCACTTTTGCATTAATGAGGTGCCGGTCTTAGACTTTCAAAGGGTGGATTAGTCTCTTTCGAGTTGTAATCACTAAGCCCTAAATCATAAACCCTAATTAAGTTGAGATACTAAACATGTAATCTCTCAATTAACAGAACAATCCATAACCTAATTAGTTCTTAAGCGTTCTAATAAACAACCATGTCCTCACAGGAGATCTTTTTCTGTATAATTACCAATTTGATTATTTACATGGTCTATTAGATCGTTTAACTCTCATTAACCAAACTAATCATTTTGCATTCGGTTTGCTCTCTCGGTTTATTACTAAATCATGCAATTATAACAAATAATCACAATGCCAACATCATAAACAACAAAAGCAACTATATTAATATTAAATTAAGTATAAATCCCTAAAAGAAGTTAGAACTTCCTTAAACTAAGGTTCATCATCATCAATTCCATATCATACGTCAAATGAACGAAATAATAAATGAAAAAAAGAAATGATAACTAGGGAAGATTTAAGGTTGAAGTAGCAATAAAAACTCAACATTCTCTCTCTTCCTTCTTCCTCTTCCTTAGCTTTTTCCCAAAGTGACAAATGGAGTCCCTCTCTTTTTAGGTCATTTCTCTTGTCTTGTATAATCCTTGACTAATTAGGGTAAAAACTAGGCTTTAATAGGCCCAAAATTTTGAAATAACCTGTGAAAAATTAAGTTTGGAAGGATATCCCTAGGTCTTTTGCCGAGTTTTTTCCAAATCTACTTAATTCTTCGATATCTGATCTCAACATTAACAAACACATCAATGCACCTCAAACACATAAAATTAAATCTCAATAACATGCTCTAACCCACATAACACTCAAAACATAAATATCTAACCAACTAACATAATTATAAACCTAAACATGCATGAATCAATTAATTAACAACTAAAAAAGGCTAAAATGCCTACAAAAACATCATGCAACCTACAACTATCAACATCCCCACACTTAAAC
>JANJEY010000008.1:50584329-50595706 GCA_024703695.1 Erythroxylum cataractarum
TTATAATTTAAAACAAATCTAACTACATAACAATTTCATTCTAACTATCAGACGTGCTAAGTTATTATCATTAACTTGACTTTGCTTCCTTCAAAACTTAGCTAGGATCAATTATGAGTGGCTTGCTTCCACCCTTGTTGCCCAATTTCATCTATATAGTTTATAGATAAGCTACATGCTAGAATATAATGAAAAGGAAATAAGTAATTGAATCAAAGAATCCAAGTAATTTTTATAATGCCCTTTTCAATAACAAACTATCAACATAATCGAGAATGATGAAATCCTATAAATCTTCGATGTAATCAAATATTTTGACATGTGAGATGGTGAATTGATCATCTTCTTTTGCAATCATCATTGTCCACACCTCTGCTTTAACTTCTTGAATTGGGACTTCTAAACGTTCCGCAAACTCTATATACATTGTCGCATATTCCTTATAGCTTAATTCTTTAATGTAGACCTTCTTTTGTGCTTTGATATACTCATCCATTATGATTATTTTCATGCAAGAGCTGTTTTCTTTCAAAATTTTGAAGTCTTTGCTCATAATGAACTCCATATGCTCATCACCAATCCGAAGGAACACTTTGCCTTCATAAACATCTATCAGTGCATTTCCATTATTCATGGAGGTTCTTCCAAGAATTAATGGAAAATTCTTATCCTCTTTGAAATCTAATACGATGAAATCTATAGGAATAATGAACTTGTCTGCCTTTACCTCAACATCTTCCACCATACTAAACAGTTTCTTTATGCATCAATCCACCAATTGAATAAGCGTTGACTTTGGCTTCACATTGTTGAGCTCCAACTTTCTAAAGGTTGACAAAGGCATAAGGTTTATACTTGCGCCTAATTTGCATAAACATTTTGGAATTCTAACTCACCAATCACACAAGGTTTTATGAAGCTTTCAGGATCCTTCAACTTGGAAGGCATGTGACTGGTGATAATAGAGCTATAACTTTCAGATAGTTCTACCATTCGATTCTCTTCCTAAGTCTACTTCTTTGTTAAAATTTCCTTTAGGAATTTTGCATAATTGGGCGTATGTTCCAATGCCTAAACAAAAGGTATACTAATTTGCAAAGTCTTTAATTTCTCTATGAACATTGCAAATTATGAATTCAATTCTTTCTTTTTTAATCGTCGAGGGTATGGGATCGTAGGTGGATCTGATGGAGGGGCAATGTAAGGAGGGTACTCACTTATGTCTACGTTTTTCTTCTTTTCTTGGTCTTTTTTCTTCTAAGTGGGGTGCAATTTATGTCTCTACTAATTGTTTAAGTTCCTTCCTACTTTAAAGTGTAATTGCATTAAGTTGCTCTTTTGGGTTTGTTTGAATATTGCTTAGGAGGCACCCCATACTTTTGGAAGACAATGCATTTTCCAATTGACTCATTTGAACCTCCAATTTATGAATTGAAGAATCATAGTTTTTAGTTACTTTCTCGAATTTGCCTTCAAGTCTTTTATAAGCTTCATCCATGTTCATAACCTTTTCTAATATTTTTTTCTAACTTAGAGTCCATAGAATTGGGTTTTTTCTATTGGAATTCAGGTGACCCTTGAGGTTGGAATTAACCTTCTGAATTGTTTAACCAAGAAAAAATTGGGTGGTTTTCTACCCATGATAGTAATTGTGAAAATAAGTGTTGTTTTTGCCTCATCGACCAAATTATGTGTCCGTGTAGTTGAGTTGCTCTATGTTGTCATCTGGATTAGAAAATAATCAGCGATAAAATGGTTATTTCGCCTAGATAATTTGTATCTATGCTAAATTGCTTTGATGGGGGCTAATGAAGAGACTTAAAGGCTATTAATTTGTTTTGTTAAATTGTCAATATCAGCTTACATTGTTGTTATTGAATCGACAGCAATGACTCCCTTATGATCTAGGAAAGTTGACTATTGTCTACTATTATTTGACTACCAAAAATAGCTATTACTTGTCATCGCTTTAAACAATTCCTTCTCTTCCTCAACTGTCTTCCATTTAAGAGATCCTCCATGATAGAATGTTTGTAAAAGAAATTCCTTTGGTAGATTATGATAAGGACATCTCCTT
This sequence comes from Erythroxylum cataractarum, assembly GCA_024703695.1. NCBI lineage: Eukaryota > Viridiplantae > Streptophyta > Magnoliopsida > Malpighiales > Erythroxylaceae > Erythroxylum > Erythroxylum cataractarum. The sequence continues at coordinate 50,586,407 of JANJEY010000008.1, forward strand.
TGCAAGTCTTGTAATGCTCCCACGCTTTGCATAGTGAACCTCGTAGTTTTGATGGAAATTCACAATTTCCTTTGTTAACCTTGTCATCTTTGTGAAGGGGAAGTACTTATCCAAAAATTTATGCATCAACTACTCCCAAGTTGTGATGTTGTAGGTTTTAAAGAATGATAGCATATTTTAGCTCGATCCTGTAATGTGAAGGGAAAGAGCCTCATCGTAATGGCATCTTTCAACATCCTTTGATAATAGAAAGTATCACATATTTCTAGAAACTTAACTGAACGAGTGTTAGGATCCTCATTAATTAACCCATAAAATTGTACATTGGTTTGTAGTATGTTCAGCAAAGTTGGCTTAATCTTGAATGAGGCTACTTGCATTAGTGGTTGAATGATGCATTAGTTTGCAACTTTAAATCTTGGTCTTATGAAATCCATCAAAGTTCACTGTTGGTCTCTTTGATTGTATTCTTTTGCATTCATTTCTTTAATTTCTTCTTCTTGGCTTCATACTCTTCGAATTGCTCCTTCCAATCGAGTGATGTCAAGTGTTAGAGTTTTGGTGATCCTGCTTAAACTCTGAGTGACTCTTGTGTTCATGAAATTGCACCTATGTAAGAGAGGTGAAATTTCCTTAAACTAAAAGAATTCAATTAATCCTACTAGCTTCTCGACAACGGTGCCAAAAACTTATTAGACAAGTTTTAATCTTATAAAAACCTTAATATTTTGTTAGCGTATGGGTCGTAGTATAGTATATAAGGAGTCGACCCCATGAGGAATTAGTGAACTAATTGAATCCTAATTTGTTTAAGGCCTAAAATGTAATTACAATGAAAATAAAAACTAAATAGAAAAGTAAACAATTGAATATGGAGTGATTGAAATGATAATTCAAAATTAATGCAAGAAATCAAATTTGAGCACCACTAATTGACAATTGAAATTCAAACAAGGAAGATTAACAAATTATAAGAAAAGGGATTTCTGCTATCATCAATACTAACTTAGTCACTTTTATGTTAATGTGATGTCGGTCCTAGACTTTCAATGGGTGGATTAGTCTCTCTCAAGTTGTAATTGCTAAACCCTACATCATAAACCTTAATTAAGTTGAGCTATCAAACATGTAATTTCTCGATTGACAAAATAACCCACATCCTAATTAGTTCTTAAGCATTCCAATAAACAACCGACTCCTTACACGAGTTCTATCTTTGTGTAATTATTGATTTGATTATTTGCATGGTCTATTAGATAGTTTAACTCTCATTAACCAGCCTAATCATTTTGCATTTGGTTCACTCTCTTGGTTTATTTTTGAAGCATGCAATTACAACAAATAATCACAACATCCAACATCATTAACAACAAAAGCAACTAGATTAATATTAAATCAACTATAAATCCATAAAAGAAATTAAAATATCCTTAAACTATGGTTCATCATCATCAATTCGATTTTATACATCAATTAAAAAAATAAAAAATGGACAAAAGAAAAAATAACTTAGGAGGACTGGAGGCTAAAGTAGTAGCAGAAGCTCCACCTTCTCTCCCTTTCTTCTTCCTCTTCTTTAGCTTTTTCCCGAAGTGGCAAATGGAGGCCCTCTTTTTCTAGGTCATTTCTCTTATCCTGTATATTCCTTAAATAATTAGGATAAAAACTAAGTTTTACTTCGGTCCAAAGGTCCAAAATAACCTGTGAAAAATTAAGATTGTGAAGCCAATCCATGTCCGTCATCACGCAGGCCACGATCTTGACCTTGAGTCCTCCACCGAGCTTACTCCAAATCTTCTCCGTTCTTTGATATCTGATCTCAAACACTAACAAACATATAAAATTAAAGCTCAATAGCATGCTTTAACCCACATAACACTCAAAACACAAATATCTATCCAACTAACACAATTCTAAAACTAAACAAGCATGAATCAATTAATTAGCAACTATAAACATACTAAAATGCCTACTAAAATATCATGCATCCTACAACTATCACTCCTCCTCCAAAACACATCTCCTAATTATCTCATCAGTGTAAGATTTATACACTATTGGTTCATCCCATAAATAGTAAGTGCACTTATACAAAAACTTTTCTTTGTTGATAAGACAAATCAATGGGAAGGATAACATATGCAATTTAATTTGCTATATTAGCATACCATGAACCAATAGACAATTTATCATCATTAAGGATATCATTAGGGAATTTTTTATTGCTTTCTTCACCCTATTGTACCTTCCCTCTTTTAAGATATGATAAGTGATCTCCCACGTAGTTTTTCACTCCCTTTTCCTCTCTAATTTCAATGTTAAATTCTTAAAGAAGTAATACCTACTAGATAAGTCTCAACTTTGCATCTTCCTTGGTAAGCAGATATCTCAACAATACATGGTCTATATAGATGATCACTTGAGACCCAAAATATAGGTCCAAAATTTGTCCCACGTAAGTACAACTTCTAAGAACTCCTTCTTAGCAGTGGTGTTACTCAGTTAGACTCTCGATAATGTCTTACTTGTATAGTAGATAGTATACAACCTTTTGTCCTTCTACTGCCCGATCATAACCACTTGATCATTAGCATCACATATAACTTTGAATGGTAAAGATCAATCCAACAACATCAATACGGTTACTGTAATGAGTGGCTCCTTCATCCTATTAAAAAAAGTAAACAATTATTATTAAAATTAAATGATACACCATAATAAATAAAATAGTTAGAGGTCTAGTAATTAGAGAGAAGTCCTTGATAAATTGGCGATAAAATTCTATATGTCCTAAAACTCCTCATACTCCCTTGACATTGTTTGGTGGTGGAAGCTCCATAATGATCTCCATTTTTTCTCTATCCACCTCTATACCTTGACTTGGTATCTCATACCTCAAAACTACACCCTTGTGCATTATAAAGTGACATTTCTTTTAGTTTATAACCAAATATGATCCTAAAAATCTTTGAAGAACTCTATCCAAATTTCTCAAGCAATGATTAAAAGAGTATTTAAAAAATCATCCATAAAGATTTACATAATGTCCTTAATAATATCTGCAAAGATAGACATCATGTACCTTTGAAATTTTGCCAGTGCATAAAAAATCCCAAACAAAATCCATCTATAACCAAATGTTCCATAAAGACTCTTCTTTTGGGCTTTTAGATAGATAAAAATATTATTGTATCTAGAATATCCGTCAAGGAAACAATAGATTATATGTCCAACCACCCTTTCAATCATTTGATCCAAAAATGGTAAAGTAAAGTGATCATTCTTAGTTATTATATTAAGCTTCATATAATCAATCCAAACCCTCTAACCTATGACTACACGAGTGGAGATCAACTCACCATTTTCACTTTCCATTACCATTATGCCTCCTTTCTTAGGCACATATTTTACTAGAATAAACCATTTACCATCCAAAATATGGTAAATAATACTCACATATAAGAACTTCACTATTTCCTTCTTAACCACTTCTTTCATGTAAGGGTTTAACCTTCTTTTTCTTTTCCTCACCACTTTATAACCTTCATCAACGTTAATTTTATTATGGTTAGTAATTATAGAGTTATAATTTTTTATCAAGGTGACCATGTTAGTCCTCCTAAGTCCATTCATTTGATAGCATATCCTTGAGAAACTTTTTATACTTAGGCATATTCTCCAAATCCTCACAAAAGACAAGTCAAATTGCAATTTCTCCAACTTCAATACAATCCTTACAAATTGCACATCCATTTAATTCTTCTTTAGGCTTTGTGGAAATAGGATCTTTAAGGTATATGGAGGGGGAGGGATACATGGAGGCTCCTCCTTCTTATCTTCTTTCTCTTGGTTTTCTTTTTGGTGGGCTTTAGCCTTCTTCTCTGTTAGTTTTTCCATCTCTTTCTCACTTTTAAGTGTGATGGCCTTTAGTTTCTTACTTATATTATACTTTGTGTTTCTCAAAAGTTTCCCCACACTTGTAGATAATGCGTTAGCTAATTGGCCCACTTAAACCTCCAAATTATGGAAGATGCATGATTTTTTGCAATTTGATCAAATTTAGATTCCTTGCAATTTGATCAAATTTAGATTCCATCCTCTTTTAGCTCTCATCTTAGTTTATGAATTTAGAATTTAGCACATGCATCAACTTATCTATATTTTATTCAAATGAACTAAGCCTGTTTTGTTGAAATCTTAGTGGGCCTTGAGCTATCGTTTGATTCCCTACATTATTAGAGCAAGAAAATTTTGGGTGGTTCTTCCACATGATATTATAAGTATCAGAATAGGGGTTGTTACCACCCCCTCCCATATAAATTAATTGCTCCATATTATCACTGTCTATTAGAAAACAATCTGGTATAATATAGACTTCTTGACCACACAATTCATATTTATATTGTATTTTAAGAGGGATAGAAGAAGTGGATTTTAAGCTATATAATTATATGACCAAGTCTGTTGTTTTAGCTTGTAGCACTATCACTGAATCTATAGCAAGCACTACCTTCTAATCTCTAAAAATTGGTTGCTATTTGGTCCTCTTTGATGTCCTTAGATAGCTCTTATTTGCCATCTCTTACAAAAAGTCATGCATGGGATCAACTATGCTCCTTATTAATAAACCTCTAGCTGCTTCATTAATGGTATCTCTAGTGGGTGGATTTACTTTGTAGTAGAATGTTTCTAGAAGTAACTCCTTAGGTAAGTCATGATGTGGCTAGATCTTTTGTAACTACTTAAATCTTTCTCACAATTTGTGCAGTGATTCCCCTTAAATTTGCTAGAAATTTGTTATCCCCTTCATAATCCTTCTAGTCTTTGTTAAGGGGAAGTACTTAACCAAAAAGGCTTATGCAAACTGCTCCTATATCATCCTAGTTTTTGGGTTGAGAGAATTCAGCCATGTCTTGGCTTAATCTTTAACCGTGAATCATGAATTTAAATAACCTTATCTTGGTTGCATCCTCTGATAATCCATTATGCCTAAACTTATTACATATCTCCAAGAAACTAGACAAATGAGCATTAAGATTGTCATTGGCTAGTCCACAAAATTACAAATTACTTTGCAATATATTTAGCGGAGTTAGTTTAATTTCAAAAGTATTTATCTACACTAGTGGTCATCTGATCCATTGTTGATTAGCATTAAACCCCAATCTCATAAAGATCATGATGGTTCTTTGTTTTCCTCCTCAGTTTCTTTCTTCTAACATTGATACCTCTAAAACTTTTTGGCATCTTGCTTTTTGAACCTCTTTCTCTTTCTTGGTGATGTCAAATTTTTATGTATATTAGAGTTTACTTGAACTCCTAGTTGCTCTTATGTTTATACATATGCGATCATGCAAGTTAAATGTTATAATCCTTTAACTAAAGTAATTTAAACTGAACAAGCTGCTAATCCCTGATAATAATTCCAACAACTTGTCAAAGTTTATTTGAATTTTTTTTACCATAAGTCTGTGAATCATATCTTATAATATCAAAAGTGTCATTCACACTTTATACACCTTGTCTATGGTAAATAACATGTTGAAATAACTAAGAATTAAGCAAAAAATAAAAAAATAGATAAATAAATGATGAAATAAGTAGTAATGAAACAGTTCATTAATGAATGATGAAGACTTAGGAATTACTTCTATCCTATGTTTTTCATTTCAACTTCTTGAGTTAACATTACTTGACCCTAAATTTGCAATAATTATGATTATCCTCTGTCAAGATCTATCCAAATAGTTTAAATTAAATAGATATAAATAAAATTATGACCTCTCTATTTATCAAACTCTTCGTAACTATCTAATTGGATTTAAACCAATTATATATATAACTAATAAACAATTAAGGTCTCTCTTTAATAGCTTATTAATTTGATGTCTATAGGCCTATTATGTTACTAGCTCTTACTGTACAACACAAAATAAATTATTTAACCTAATCTCTTGTTTTAAATTGAATATAAAACAACAAATATCTTAAAGTATGTTATATTAAATCAAAAATGTAAAATTTTAATAGATAATTCAAGAGTAATCCCAATGGGAATCCAACATATATCCCAACTGGTTCATAATTAACATTTAAAAAGAAGGAAATAAAATAGTAGTGAATTTTGAATGTTTTCTCTTCTTTTGCCTTGAGTTGGAAACATTTTGCAGCTTATGTTCTTTAGGGGTTTTGTCTATTTGATCTCTTCTTTTTTTGTTTTGTCAACTACATCTTTGATGTTTTATTTTCATTTTTATACTCTTGATCCTATAAGGGTTCTTTCTAGGGCTTCTTCACATGTTTTTGTTCCAAAAATAGCATTGAATCATTAAAAATATAAAAATCTCATGACTAGAAATCTACCTCATACACAATCATGGCTATCTTCCTGAACATTCTCTCTGTCAAGATCATGAATGGCATGCATAATTGTGACAAAGGCTTCACCAAAATTCCTATTTCCCTCATGCGCAATCATGTACTCTAACTCCTTCATCTTTTCCTCAATTTTCTTTTCTCCACTCATCATCTAACACGTTAAACATACCCTAAAGCATACAATTAAGATCAAATTCTTAAGTAATCAGTAACAATCAAACAAAACACACAAAACACTAATAAGAACATAAATCTAAGTCCTAAAAATATGATTATCACTGAAGAAAACACTTAAAAACACATTCTAATTCCTAGAAAACACATTATAATTTACACACATTAGAGATCTATTAGGAGAATTTTTAATATAGGGAGTCATACTAAGCTTATAGGAATTCTAAACACTCTCACATTAGATGAGCTCCTCATATCTAACTCGAAAATCATATCTTAAAATAAAAAGTGGTTGATTTTATCTTGGTAAATACCATTAAGGAAACATTTCCTAGTCCTTAGATCAAGCCTCAGGAAATTGAATTAGAAGATGTACCAAAGGAAGAAAATGGTAAGTCTCAGTCTCTAGAAAAGGAACCTGAACCTAGATTAAATGAAAATGATAGTCAAAATCCTACTAATTATGTACTACCCCATGAGGAAGAAATATTACTATATAGTTTACTAAAACTACTCAATCTTTAATTAACACAGAAGATTACAAGAACTTGGTGAAAAATTTTACCACGAGAAGAAAGTCTGAAAGGAAAGAGCGGAAAAGCAAAACTAAGGTCTCCCAACCTTTGATCTAAACCTAACCTATAACTATTTCAATTTATAATGTCAAAGGGGTTAATAACCCTCTCAAAAGTCAATTTATCAAGGAAATTTTTTAGAAAAGAAGGGTATCTTAGGCTTATTGGAAAGTAAAATAAAAGCTAACCACCTTGAGGTATGTATGAACTTTTTAGGAGCTAAATGAGAAATTATTACCAATCATTATTAACACTAGAATGTTAGGGTTGTTATTGCTTAAAATTCAAATGTGGTATATACCTTGAACTCCTTCTCCTCTATTTAGTTAATATATTTATCTTGTTGCTTGCAATGTTCCCTTTTCAAACTGATAGTTCCACAGTTTATGCTGCAAATTTTGAGTTTTAGAGGTTTAGGCTCTGGGAGGACATAAAAAATTTAAGACCTTATAGACCATCCCTAGATAATGTTTGGAGATCTCAACTATATGCTCACCCCTTTAGAAGTATAGGGCTATTGAATAAATGCAAGAGGAATAGAGAAAAAATTGAAAGAAGTTGTCATTTCTCTATGAATGGTTTATCTAAGATATGATGCAAAAATCTTCACATGCAACAATAAATAGCAGGTTTATATTTTATAAAGAAAAAGTTTAATAGGGTTATGGTCAATTAACATTAGCCCTTAAGTTTCTCATATTCTGATGTTTATTTTGGAGAACTAATTTATTTCGATCATTCCTAGATAGAAATTTTAAAACTCAGTTTAGATATTGACACAAAGGCACCATTTAGATTTTTTGATTGTCTATCTAAGAAAGAGGAATTTGAATAAGTGGTCAAATATGCCCAAAATTCTAAAGTGACCAGTTTTAAACCTTATCAGTTAATGATGATATTTAAGCTTGTTAAGGACGCTTCAAAGTGGTTTACAAAAACTTTCAACTTAAGAAGTGGTTTGAATTTATAGCTTGCCAAGGAAAGTCTTAAAAAAACTCAAGAGGATTGTTACAAATTCCCTTATAGTAAGAGACTTAGAGATATTGAATTAGCCAAGATCCGAGAATACAACTCAGCCCTTACAATGAGTAATTCCATAATAAAACAAAAGTCTAGAATATAATGGATTAAAGAGAGGAATCATAACACCAAATTCTTCTAAAACTTTATTATTACCTATAGAAACAAGAACAAAATTACAATGATTCAAGATGAACATAGAGTTTCCCATTTAAGAAAGGAAATGATTGAATCTAACACTTCAGACTATTTCGAGAGACTATCGAGGCCTAATACTATTTATGATAATAGATATTGAAACTTAAGTTAATTTATCAAGGAATCAATCAATCTACAGATGGTAAAACTCCTTATCAACCTAGTGACTGAGATTGAGATCAAATAAACATTACTCAATTTGAATCCTTGCCAAAGCCCTTAGATCTGATGGTTTTAGTGTTTACTTCTTCTATGCAACTTAGGGTATCATAGGTATCTTACTAGTGGAATCTATCTAAAACTTTTTCATTAATTTAAGAATACATAGAGAAATAAATGAAACATATCTTTTCTTTATTCCCAAGTGTTCTAATTTAAGCTCCATGAAGGATTATCAACCCATATCATGTTGCAACAATTCATATAAGGTGATTTCTAAAATTTTGGCCAACAAATTGAAAGCAACTCTTATAGGTTTAATTAATGATACTAATTCTTTTATGTTTGGAAGATTCATGAATGAAAATATACTATTGGTACAAGAATCGATGAAAGATTATGAATTTAATAAGCTTACAAGAAGTTGTATATTAAAGTTGATTTTTCCAAAGCAATTGATGTAACATCCCATCACCGATGGGAATGGTATTTTAGTAATTGGGACCGGTTAGGTGTAACATCCCATCACCGATGGGAAGGGTATTTTGGTAATTTGGGACGGTTTAGAAGTATTATATTATATCTCGGCATGAACATATAGCATATAGCCTCTATGATTAATGATTGGTTGCACATGCACATGGTATACATGCAATCATGACATTTCCGGCATAAGTGTCTAATTGTGCTCTTTTGTGAAATTTATGTGAAAGTTGTACTTGGAAAATTATTTGGAGTGCGCCATAAATTGTTTTCCATTTTTAGGGATTTATGAGAATTTTTCTGGAATTTTTCG
>JANJEY010000008.1:50606810-50616819 GCA_024703695.1 Erythroxylum cataractarum
GGGCTAAAATGCCCTCTAAAGCTTTGTAATAACCTATGTTTTTCATGTAAATGCAAGAGAATTGAGTTGTAAAGTATTCTCATATATATTGCTTTAAAATGTGTTGTTTTATAGTTTGATAATGACTTGATGAATAGGCGTGTGGTTGCTGCCATTTAAGTTAACTTATGGGTTGGCATGGATTGGTATGGAGTTGGGAGATTGAAGAATGTGGAGATTGAAGTTTTTGTGTGCAGGTGTTGGAAATTGACTGAAAGTTGATGATCTTTGGCTAGTTGAATTTTAGGGGAGATGCTGTCCAAATTTCTTTTAATAGACAGAAACTTCGACTTAGTTTTTGACCCTCTTAGAGTTTGAAGTGGATTGGGAGGTCTTCTTGAAGATTGTAGTTCATGTTTAGAGCTTTCCCTTGGTATATGATATGTCCCTTTTGGAAATAGGATTAAGAAGTTATAAGGTTTGAAAGAATGCAGTTACTGTTGGAAAGTGTTCTGTCCAAACAGTATATTATGAAGGGTTTTTCACTTACCTAGAGCCTTCATTGATTTTTGCTTCCTTCATGAATTTTGTAAATCGTCTTTTTTTTTAATCTTTTCATTGATATAAAATGTGACAGTTTTGAGTCATTGAGTTGAAAGATATGAAGTTTTAAAAGTCTGTCATTGTGTAGTTAATTTTTATTTTAAACAGTCACTTTGAAGAGATTTTTGTCTCACTTAGAGGCTAAATTAGTTTTTAAATTCTTCATGAGAGTTGTGGTTGTTCCCTTTAGCTTTTTATTGATACCAAAGTTTCGAATTTTGGAATTCTGTATGAAAAGAGATAAATTTTCAAAAAAATGCAAGTGTAGGAGTGGCCAGGTGAACTGGCCCCTTAGTACCGCTCGCCCAGCAGACGAGTGCTTTCCTAACGCTCGCCTCGCGGGCAAGCGTAAACGCTCGGCCACGTGGGTGCGCGTAATCGCTTGACCCCGCGGGCAAGCGTAATTGTTGGACCTCGCGGCCTCGCGAGCGAGCGTATCCGCTCGGTCCAGCGGGCGAGTGTAATTGTTCGACCTCGCGGGCGAGCACAAACGCTCGGTCCCGCGGGCGACCATAATTGCTCGACCCTGCGTGCAACATCCCATCTCCAAATGAAGGGTGAGGACCTAAAATATTGTACAAGTGTGCTCAACAAGAGATAAAGGAAATGCATTGGTTTTGCTCATGCATCGTATTAGCATGCATACATTCACATAATGATTACTAGCTTTTCAAGTGGTACATGCATTCATTGATTATTGCTAGGAATTAAAGATAGAGAATGTGAATTGCTAAAAAAAATTTATGGGTAGAAGGTGTTGAAAGAGTGAAAGTAGTATGTCTGTGCTGCAAATTGGGATTAATTACTCAAGTAAATGTCTAAATAAATTGTGGTTAAATTCTCGGTTAAATGGGATGGTTATTCATGTGGTATTAATGCTTGCATGAAAGGAGTAGAGTTGTGGTTGAAATCTGGAAAATGGAACTTGTGCATGTTTTAGGTATTTGTTTATAACTTTTGATGTGGTTATGCTATTAAGTTGAGGTTTGCTTTAAATTAAACTTGAGAAGTATGACTAAAATTCCTATGAAGGAAGTTCTGCCCAATTGTGGCTTGAAGAGTTTTGAATTTTGCTTGGAAGTTGAGATGTGTGTGTTAGATGAATAGTATCCAGATTTTGTTTCCATTATTGACGACCTGAAACTTTGAGAATTTTTTGAGGATAAAGGAGACATATTTTGTGAAATTGGTATTATTGAAAGTTGAAGATTTATGTGTTATCTTTCTAACACCACTGAGTATGATATTTTTCGTTGTGTAACTTACAAGTTATGGTCTGATAATGCTCAGGTGGTAATTCAGTCCAAAATGTGTTTTGGTGTGCAAATGCTCTAAAGGCATAGATTTTGTGCTCTTTGTGTTCTGACATTTATTTGGGACTGTAAAAGGTGCAATTGGCTTGAGTGACATTTTGGAAAGTTGTAGAGGATTGTTGTAGCTTTCTAATGAGGTATTTTATGCGAATTTTGGATGTAAGGATTTTTTGATATGAATTTGTAAAGTTTTGGCTATGGTTAGGTCATATGCTGTTTTAATACTATTTATTAGGGCAGCCACATTAATGGATGGATTCGACCTAATTAGAGTTGGAATTTGCCTTGAAGTCCTTCCTGATAATTGTAGTAGATTGTCTAAGCTTTTTATTGATATATTGTTATAAAAAAAATGTACCGACTACTGAATGAGTGTTTTTGTACGCCACCCTCGCGGGGCACAGACTCGGATATCACCGTCGATGTCAGGTTCGGGTCGCGCAGGAGTGTGGTGCTACACCGCGGGCGACCATAATCGCTCGGCCTCGCCGGCAAGCGGAATAGCTCGGCCTGCGAGCGAGCGTTTTCCAAATGCTCGCCCAACGTTTTTTTTTGGTTTGTAAATTGTTTGTTTGACCTTCGATTTAATTGATTTTCGAAGCTTTGGTTTTCTAAACAAATTTCTACCCTTTATGCAAAAATTAAAAATTTTTGGGTTTGAGTTGAAATTTAAGGATTAAATCAAAGAAAGGTAATTGTGTGGAGATATTAAATATAATTCCGTTTTTGGGCGATTTTTCGATCTATAGAGATCCGATTGAGGAGATTTTTGTTTCTAATTAACCTAGAGACATGGAATTTCATTTTAGCTTAGGAATCAGAATCAATTTTTGGCGCTAAGCAGGTCAATTTTATTGAGAGAGATTAAGGTGAATCTTACAAGATCTGTTCGGATGACATTAAAATAAGTTCATTTTTGAGTCTTCAAGTGGTGGGGAATTCCTCCCTCGTGGGCTACCCGTCCAGATGTCACATAGGACGTCGGACCCGTGACTCACCAAGGAGGGGTTCCAACATGATCTATGACACAACTGACTTTAGCTTGAGTGGATATTCTATTAGTAATATTTAAGACATCGTCCCTTAAAAAAAAAGGACTAAGAGAAGTCCAATTGTCAAACCATAACTAGGTATTATCACGTTTGCCCACCTTAATTTTTATGAAAGGATACATAACTTGTATCTTCCTTAGCAACTAAATGAAAGGCCAAGAGTATACTTTCTTTTTAGATAATTTCCATAAGCTAGAGTTTTTAAGGTATATTCATTCATCCATTTGCATCATAAGGATTCTTTGTCTTTGAATAGCCTCCAAAACCTTTTGGCCACTTGAATTGTTTGGAAATTTTGTAGTGAAGTGAAGCCAAGTCCGCCCTCTTGCTTTCTCCAACATAGTTGATCCCATTTAATCTTAAAACCTCTTGAACTGTCACTCTTGCAAGAATAAAGGAATTCTTTAATGAATTTTTCAATATCCTTGGTGATTCTCTTGGGTAATGGTTATGGTTTTTCGATGTTTGTAAGTTTTAATTAATAAACCTCGATAATCCGCAAGAGCACAAGTTGTTCGTGTAATACCTAAGGTGTTGATCCCACGAGGAAGGATAATCTAATCCTAAAATCTAATGCCAAAACAAATCACATAAATTCAAATACAAAGAAACTAAAACAATAATGCACTTTAGTCAAACAATTTAATTGAAAAATCAATAACGAAATATTAACAATTTAGCAATCACAATGCACACTCAAGAATCAACCTAAGGAGCTACCAATTGAGAGAAAGGAGAATTTTACCTATCTTTAATGCTAACCTCATCAATTATGAAGTACTGGATTAATGGTTTTAGACGGTCCTAAGGTTGATTACTCTCGCTCAAGTTATAACCATTAACCCTAATTTATAAACCCTAATCAGATTATAAGAATTGCAATATCTCGATTTACAATCTATTCAAAACCCAAATTATACTTGAAGTTGTCCAAAACTATTAGGAACCTATGTAAAATCTCTCTTCGCACAATTTACCGATTTGATTTAATTCTCGTTCTATTAAATCAACTAAGTTTAGTAAGCCCAATTTAATTATTTTTGACTCGATTCACCCTCTAAGTTTTTCACCAAATTATGCAATTGCAAAAATTAAATTATAATAAATCCAGTAAAAACATAAAAAATCAAATTTCATTAAATTAAAGAGACAACCTTTGTGAGTTTAGAACATCTCAAAAATCAAAAATCCTATCATCTTATTATTATTCCCAATTCTATACAACAATAAAATGGGAAAATAACAGGAAATACGATCTGAACGAAGTCGGGAGACTTTTGATCCAGGAAGTATGTCGAGTTGGCTTCTTCTCCATTTCTCTCTTCCTTCTTCTCTTTTTCTATCTCTCGACAATTCTCTCTAGGGTTTCTTTGAAAGTGGTTGATGCAAAAGCTCCTTCCTCTTCTTTGTCTTATTTTTTATATACCTTTTGTGTTCTAAGTAGCCCTTGGGGTTTTCCACTGTCCAAAAGATCCGAAAAATCCCTCAAAACTTGACATTTTTTAGTGTCTATGCATCTGTCTAACCCAAACCACTATCGTGGCCTGCATGTCACAATCGTGGGCCACATCCGAGCCTTCTGTCATGATTATGGCACGCAGGCCATGATCGTTGGTCATGTCCTAGCTTTTGTCACGATCGTGGCATATGGGCCATGATTGTGGGCCAACTCTAGTGCTTCTATCACGATTGTGGCCTATTATGCCATGATCGTGGGTCATTGTTTCGGCCCTATTGTCTCTGAAACTTCTCAATTCCTTGATGTTGACCCTGAAACACTAATAAAGACATCAAGGTACCTCAAAAACATAATAATTAAGCTCAAAGACTTGTACTAACTCGTAAAACACTTAAAACATAAAAAATTAGCTAACTAACACAAATCTAACCTAAACGCATACTAAATAATTGAATTAAAAATTAAATACATTTCAAACTATGCTCTAAAACACGATGCAATTCACATTTATCAATATCTCCACACTTAAACGTTTGCTTGTCCTCAAGCAAACAAAACAACAAATACACAACACACGATGTAGTAATGAGATAATGGCTTTAACTTTAAGAAATAGATTTAATTTAAAACAGTATCATTCAAGTCATATCAAATCATTAACAAACAAAATTCACATCTAAAGGCTTTGAACTAAATATACATATTCATTTAGGTCCAAGTGCTAATTTATTTACCCTTTTCAATTGCACACACACGTTAATAATTCTTTGGTTATTTAAACTTTGTAACTGCTCCTAAGTATGTTTGCATGAAAAGTCAAGCTATTACAAGTGTGGTAGGTTTTTATTCAAAAAGACCTTTTTTATTAATATTATTATTTAAACAAGGACATAATCTTTTACTCGAAGGTAAACATTAGTGATGAAAGTCGATCTGGTTACTCAACTAATTCATTTTTTTATTAAATTGCTTAGTTGAAATGTTATTATAGCCTTTGAATGCAGAGGCAGACATTTGTGATGCTTGTCAATCTGATTACTTAGCTACATCACATTCTTAACTGGGTACTAGTTCTATTCATAACCCGAAGGCTAGCAGAATAGTAATTTATTTAACATTAACAAACACATTTTTTATTGCCTACCTTGTTGCTTTAGCTACTCGTTTCCATGAAAAAAATAGCAAAGTTAATTAAGTCAAAAGACATCAAATTATGAAAGAATGTGACAATTTAGAGGGTTACAACTTAACACTAAATCTTATTTAAGCTGCATATTTAACCAAAGAACCTTAATTCACTAATTTTTATGAGCTAATGATTCTGCACAACCTAATAGACTACGTTCAAAATTAAATAAATTTCAATCCATCTAAGCCATTGACACATTCTCACGATTCACATAATACAAAATAATAACTATCATATAATATGCAAACTAACACTTAAAGTAAAACATATAACCCTCCCCAAACTTGAACAACTCATTGTCCTTAATGTGAGAGGGGTACATAAACACACTAGGGGAAATAAGATATAAAGTATGAAAAACATAAGAAGAAAATACCAACTAAAATGAAAAGAGAAGGGTTAGAACACGAACTCATCAGGGTGACTGAGGTGGTGATATGTTAGAGGTAGAGACCAAATGCATTTGATGTTCAAGATTATTTCCTTATCTTATAATTGCTTTAAAAGAGTAAGATAATTTACACTCTAAAACATTCTAAATCATTAAGAACTTATTTTAGAATTCAAACCAAACCTAACTACATAACAATTTAAATCTAACTACTAAACATGCTAATTTAGGGTCATTAGCTTAACCTTACATCCATGGAAGCTTAGCCCAGAACAATTATGAGTGGCTTGCTTCCACCCTTCTCATTGAACGTCAATGTTGTAGCTTGTGAGTATGCTACAGATTGTAAAATGATCAGGAGGACAATATTGATAAAATTGAGAAAACCAATTAATTTCAGTAATAACCTTTTCATTAACAAACTGTCAATAAAATAAGGAATAAGGACACTCCCTGAATCTTCCATTGAATCCAACAGTTTGTCCTATAAGAAGGTGAGTTGCTCTCTTTCTTCCTTCATCACTTTCGTCTGCTTCTTTTGCTCCATGAATATAAACTTTCATAACTTCTTCAAACTCAATGTCTGTTGTCATCTATTGCTCATTCTTTTGTTCTTTAGAAGATTTGAACACATCAATTATCCTGAATGAGATACTATCCTTCAGATTCTTTAATTTATCATTCATGTTGAATGTCACTTGGTCATCGGTAAATCGAAAGGATAAGGTTCTCTTCATAGACATCTACCAAATATTTTTCGATGTTCACACATGGTATATTAAGAACTGGTGAATAATAGGGAGGGTTGGCTTCCTTTTCTTCATCCTCTTTCTTTGTCTCTTAGTATTCAATAAGGTGGGGTTTAGTTTGGTTTTACAATGATCTAATTGGCTCTCCCTCATTCTTAGGTACAATAGCCTCATATTGCTCTCTTTGGTGTATTTTCATATTACTTAGAGAGTCTTCCACACTTCTCTTATAAAATTCACATGAAATTTGTCTCACTCAAATCCCTAGGTTATGATAGACAAAGCATAATTTTTTGTTAGTTGCTCAATTTGCTCTTATAGTCTCTTCTGGTCCTCTTCTATGTCCCTGAGCTTGTCTAAGATCTTGTCTAATTTGGAATCCCATGAACTGGACTCATCTTGTTGAAGTCCTAATAAGTCTTGATGTCCTAAAAGAGTCTCTACATTGTTAGACCAATAGAAATTGGGGTGTTTCTACTACCCCGAAGTGTACATGTTTCAATAAGGATCATTTCTTTCCCAACCATAACGAGCTTCATTGTGGTTCACAAAAGTTCCTTTCTCCCTATAATATCAATCCTCCCTCTGTAACATCCCATCTGTGAGGGGAAGGATAAAATGGTAATTTGGAATGAGATATGAGTGTGGGATCATATCTTGGCATGGTCATGCCCAATATGGCCTCCATATATGCATAAATTGCAATTTTTGTATATGTACATGTTTGTACATGCATTCATGACATTTCCTGGCATATGTGTTTATTGTGAAACATATGTTATTTGTACTTCAAAAATTAAATTGGAGTGATTTATGTGCGTTTTACATTTTTGGAGACATTTAAAAAATTTTCTGGAAATTTTTCGGAATCCTTTTCTGGACTGGAAAATTTACAAGAGACAGACTGATTTGGTTTCTGGTACCGATAATGACTGTCCAATGGCATTGGAAAATTTTGATGCCTTTATTACTCAAGTAATTGTTTTGATTAATTTGTGGCTGAATTCTTGGCTAAATGAGATGTTTATTGATGTGGTAATTGTGTTTACATGAAAGGAGTAGGATTTAGTATGAAATCTAGAAAATGGAACTTGTATATGTTTCAGGTATTTGTTTATAACTTTTGATGTGGTTATGTTATTGAGTTGAGGTTTGCTTTACATTAAGCTTGAGAAGTATGGCTAGAATTCCTATGAAGGAAGCTATGCCCAATTGTGGCTTGAAGAGCTTTGAATTTGGCTCGGAAGTTGAGATGTGTGTGCTGGATAAATGGTATCCAGATCTTGGTTCCATTATTGACGACTTGAAACTTTGAGAATTTTTCTAGGATAAAGGAGTCAGATTTTGTGAAATTGTTATTACTGAAAGTTGAAGATTTATGTGTTAGCTTTCCAACGCCACTGAGTATGATATTTTTCGATGTGTAGGTTGTAAGTTATGGTCTGATAATGCTCAGGTGGTAATTCAGTCCAAAATTTGTTTTGGTGTGCAAATGCTCTAAGGGCATAAGTTTTGTGCTTTTTGTGTTCAGATATTTATTTGGGACTGTTAAGGGTGAAATTGGCTCAAGTGACCTATTGGAAAATTGTAGAGGATTGTTGTAACTTTCTAATGAGGTATTTTATGCGAATTTTGGATGTAAGGATTGTTAGATATAATTTTGTAAATTTTTGTTAGGGTTTAGGTTAAATGTTGATTGCATAAGCCTTAATAGGACAGCCACATTCATGAGAGGATTCGACCTAATTAGAATTGGAATTTGCCTTGAAGTCCTCCTGAGAATTGTAGTAGATTGTCTAAGCTTTTTATTGCTATATGGTATGGAAATTTTTGCCAATAGGATTTGGAGTTATGAATTTTGAAAGGTAGGGTTTCTGTTGAGAATAAATTGGGTAGGCTGAAACTTTATTTGAGAATTTGATCTGGTTAGAGATGGAATTGGCTTCTATGTAGTTCTTGAAAGATGTAGCATTTATTTTGCTCTTTTTAGTGATATAAAATTTGGAATTTTTGGTTAAGGGGATGAATAGTTATGATTTTTGGAAGTTCTGATGCTGTTTAGTGTGAAGCTAATCGATCAGTCACTAAGGGACGTTTTGACCTTTTTAGAGAACGAAATTGTTGTTCAGCCCTTCATGAAAATCGTAGATCGGTCTTCTATCTTTCCCACGGTACCAAGTTTCTAAAATTTGGAGTTCGAAGTCAAAAGATATGAAGGTTAGAAGTTAGGAGGTCAGGATCGCGAGCGATCGACCGCGTGCCGATGAGCAATCAAGCGCCCGCGCGCGCCTGCTCGGGCGAGCTTGGCGCTCAGCCGCTTGCTCGATCGGGAGAGTAGGCGCCCGCGCACTCGTCGATGAGCCCGCGAGGTCAATTTTTGGCCAACTAACCTCCCTTCCTTCTTTTGGCCATAACTTCTTCGTCCGACCTCCGATCGACCTTATTTTTGAAGCGTTGGATTCCTAAGACATTTTTCTATCTTTTAATACTAAATAGATCAGTTTTTACATTAAATAAGGAAAGATCGACCTGATTAAAGTGAGCTGACCGGTGGAAAAAGTCTAAACATCGTTCGGTATTTTGGAGATATCTTGAGCCATAGAGCTCGGATCGATCTGATTCTTCTTTCAAATTAAACTATAGCCATATATATACAATTTATCTGAAGGAGCCGATAGACAATTTAGCCTCTAAGACTTTCAATTTCCGGATCGAAGTTAGGTGTAGTGTTCAGTTTCGGTTTTGTAATGGTCTGAACAAACTTCAGTATTTTGGAGATATCTCAAGCTATATAGCTCGGATCAATATGATTCTTATTTCAAATTAAACTAGATACATAGATCTACAATTTTTATGAAGAGGTTGGATTTCAAGTTAGCCCCTAAGATGTTCATTTTCTAGAGTGAAGTTACATATAGTGTGTTGGTTTGAACGTGTTTTGGAAATATCTTTTCCGTCCGACATCCGATTGACCTGATTCTCGAGGCATCAGATTCATGACACTTTGAATTTCATTTATTTGTAAAATTAGGAATTTTTAGAGCCAAAATTTACGGTATTGGTTAGGTCTAAGTAAGGGGATCGAGTAATGATTTTTTTCGATCCATGTTTTATCATACTTGGACCTATAGAGGTCCAAATTGAGCGATTTTGATGTCTATGAGTTTCTAATGTTGAGATGAAATTGTTGTGATGGGAAATTGTGAAATAGTGTTGGGAATGTCACGAACATGCATTGTACACATCTAAATTGCTACATGTGCATTATTTAATA
>JANJEY010000008.1:50616919-50630588 GCA_024703695.1 Erythroxylum cataractarum
ATCTCATTCAAGTTGAATGTCACTTGGTCATTATTAATCTGAAGGATAAGGTTCTTTTCATAGGCATCTACCAAATATTTGTTGATGTTTACACTTGGTATATCAAGAACTTGTGAATAATAGGGGTTGGCATTCTTTTCTTCATCCTCTTTCTTCATCTCTTGGTCTTCAATAAGGTGGGTTTCAATTTGATTTTCCATTGATCCTTCTGGCTCTCCCCCATTGTTAGTTGCAATAGCCTCATATTGCTCTCTTTGATGTATTTCCATATTACTTAGAGAGTCTTCCACACTTCTCTCACAAAATTCACCGGAAACCTGTCATGCTTGAATCTCTAGGTTATGAATAGATAAGGCATGATTTTCTATTACTTGTTCAATTTGCTCTTCTAGTCTCTTCTAGCACTCTTTCATATCCGTGAGCTTCTCTAGGATCTTGTCCAATTTAAAATCCCATGAATTGGACTTATCTTTTTAAAATCCTAATAGGACTTGATGTCCCAAGTGAGTACTTACATTGTTGGACAAATAGAAATTTGGGTGGTTTTGCCACCCTAGAGTTTCCAATAAGGATTGTTACTTCCCTAACCATACTTTGCCTAATTGTGGCTCACAAAAGTTCCTTGCTCCCTATAATACCTATCTTCTATCATTGTTCTTTCCATTTCTTCTTGGCATCTAGCTCTTCAGATGTCTCATTCTCACTCTAAGATGTCTTATTGTGTCTCTACTTTACACCCCAAACTTTTCTCTTTTTTTTTTCTTTTTTAAATAAAAGATAAAACTTCGAAGGTGAGTTTAAAAGATCTTCAATATTCAAAAATCCTATCATCAAACTATTATTCCAATTCTATACAATAATAAAAATCAAAATAAACAAGAAATATCATCTGAATGGATGATGAGAGGCAGTGGCTAGGAGAAATTCTTGATCTGGGAAATATGTCGAGTCAACTTCTTCTCCTCTTTTTTCTTCTTTTCTTTCTCTATCTCTCGCTCAATCCTCTCTAGGGTTTCTCCAAGGAAGCTAATGCAAAAGCTTCTCTTTACCTCTTTTCTTATTCTTTAAATATCCTCTTGTCTTCTGAGCAGCTTTAGGGTTTTTTAGGGTCCAAAAGGTCCAAAAAATCCCTCAAAACTTAACTTTTTTGAGTGTCTGTACGTCTGGCCGATATAAGCCATGATCAAGGGCCATTTCCTGAACTTTTGTCACGATTGTGACATGTGGGCCAAAATTGTGGGCCAACTCTGGTGCTTTTGTCACAATTATGGCCTATTGTGCCATGATTATGGGCTATTGTTTCAACTCAAACACTCCCAATACTTCTCTGTTCTTTAATGTTGACCCTGAAATACTAACAAACACATCAAGGTACCTTAAAAACATAATATTTAAGCTCAAAAGCTTATACTAACCCATAAAACACTTAAAACACAAATAATTAACAAATTGACACAATTATAACCTAAACACATACTAAATGATCATATTAATGGATAAGCACATACCAAACTATGCCTTAAAATATGATACAATTTACACTTATCAAACATTCTCATTAGATTGATTTGGAAAACCATCAACTTGGAGAAAAGATTCAGGTAACATAATAAATGCATGATTTAAATTTCACTCTTTCTTTTGTTGATGACTTACTCCTCTTATCAAGGGCTAATCTTGATTCTATCTCTATACTGATGTCATCCCTTAGATCTTTTGAGGATTTGTTATTGCTTTTTAATGAATAAGGAAAAAAGTTACCTTATCCTTTCAACAAAAGCCACTCATTTAGCAACTTGGATATCTCATTTACTATTCTTAAAATCAAAGATTGTCCCTTCACTTATTTAAGAATTCCAATCACTTAAAAGAGAGAAAATTATAGATATTTTTATCATTAACTCAAAAATAACAAAGTAAGTGAGTTGCCAGTGTAACAAAATTCTTTGATAAGCTAGAAGGGTTTAACTTGTTATTTTAGTGCTAGATTCCATAAATGGGTTTTAAAATTCTCGTATTCATATTCTAAAAGGTATTATCAAAATGATGAAGAGGATAATAAGATTATTTTTATGGTCTGGTGAAGTTGTAAGCAAAACAGTAGTAAAAGTAAAGCAGAGTGAAGTTTGCAAAACAAAGGAGGAAGGAGGCTTAGGCATTTCTTTTATTAAACTCACCAATAAATTCTTTATGATTGAAAGAATATGGAGATTCCTCAAGGATACAAAAGTCTTGTAGGTTAAATAAGTTCATATATGATTTTTTTAAGAACAAAAACTATTAAAGTATGGAACCTAAGGATTATAATTCTTGGAACATGTTATATATCCTTTGACTTAAGAACCAAATCAAGCTATAACTGAAAACTACTACAGCTAATGGAGAAAGAACTAGCTTTTAGTTCAATAATTAGAGTAGCATCGGGCTTTAAATATAACAATGCATATTCTAAACTCAATGATCTTATTCCAACTAATACATTAGTTAAAAAGGCACCCAGTGGTGACTTTCAACATATTAGCCCCTCAATCCTTGCTGATTTCCAAAATTTAGCTTCAATCTTCTCATCTCTCTCAACTTTGTTTGGTGATATATATTAGATACATCAAAACTCTAAAGCATTATCCAATAAATCTTCCAAGCTTTATTTGAAACCACTTATGCCAAAAGTGCACTAGTATAAATTTGTATGGATCAATTAAGTTTCTCCTAGAATTTCTTTTATTATATGGCTTTCTTTAAAAGGAAAATTTCTAACATTGGATAGATTAAATAACTTACTAAGTCTAACAAATTATTGCTCCATACATGGTCAAGACTAAGAGTCAATTGCTCATCTTTTTTTTCCAATGTACCTTTTCCTCCTTTCTACTAGTTAAGATACAAAAGTATTTAGATGGATTATCATTGTAAGGATTTGGATAGCATTGCCATAAGGATGACAAACAATAGAAAAAGGAATGTAACAGCTGACTTGGTAATGATATTAGCACTCAGATGCTTGACTTATCAAATATTTATGGAAAGAGATGCAAGGATATTTAAGGGCAATAATAGCTTAGCAACCTAAACACTCACGATAATCAATGATATAACAAAGTAATTAATCTACTTAAACCAACTACATACTAATTATAGCAACAACTTAGCCAGCAATTGGAACTTAAGATGATCTTAAACTTTCAGCAGTGGTATAACTAAAACAAGCTTCCCAAGCTATTGGTAGAAGTTTTAAAAGAATAGTGAATCTTCGATATAACCAGAAGCAATGTATCAAATATTGGCTTTATAACAAGCTAGTTATATATGCTTTAATTTAGTAGTCTCATATTTAGCATATTATTGCTTTGTTTTTTATGTCCTTAATGGTTATAGTCCTTTCTAGCCTTTGGCAGTTGTTTTTTATGTCTTTAATGATTGTAACTTTTTGTAGCCATTGACAATTATTTATATTAAACTCTTTATTTTTTCAATGAACTATTTACATTTAAAAAAAAAAAGCCTAATACTATCTGCAATTTCGATATAATCTTCGACAAAAATGTTTTTTACAATTTTAGCTCAATTACATAATAGAAAAAAAGAAGGAAGGAAAAATTATATTATGAAACTTTCATTCAATAAAATTATAAATTAAATAGCTTAACAACAAAATTTTGTAATTATGTTTGCTTTAAAGGAATGTAAATATAATGCTCCTATAAGAAAACCAAATCTAAACTAGGATTTTTTTTCTTAGTCATTCTTGTTAATACATATAACTTTTTCTTGTAAAAGTTAATGAGTATTATTTACATTGTTTTTATGGTAATTTACTCATCTAATCAATCATCTTTACTATTTTTGTCATGTTTTATTTTATTAGATGAATTCTACTTTGACCTACTATTATATATTTGACTTTTCTATTATATATCAATATCTAGGTTAAAATAGAAAATAAAATTTAAATAATTTGTAAAGAAAAATTAATATCAATTATAGCCAAAATAAGGAGAAAAAAAAGTGGCAATGGAACTATAATTCTCTACTTGAAGAAGTAACAATATCTTCCTATTTAGTGAGTGTCTTATACTATTTAATTAGGATCAACTATGTTTAATTTCTATGGAGCATAATATGTTTTTTTAATTTTCACCATATTTTGAAAATTTTCTTATTCAATGAACAAGCCACTAAAAATGACAATTTTTCAAAACTTATACATCAACACTAAAATGAAGAACATTAAGAATACATGATTGGTTAGGATCTCTATATTTTCACAATTTTATTAGTTATATAGTTTTTTCTATTACATTAACCATGTTACTTCAAGATAAACTAAAGCAGCTTATAACATGTTGTTTTTGTTTTTAAAATTTTAAAAAATGTATAACACCCTTGTTTATAACTATAATTAACAATTTTCTAAACAAGAGACATAAAATCCTAGAATAATAAAAATAAATGATTTAGAACAATAATATTAAATCCTGGTTGACTTAATTTATATTTAGCATATTTGTACTTTAGTTATAGTTTCAGTCATTTGATGTTTTTGAATAGCAAAATTTTGATATTGATAAATTAGTTTGTTAATAACAAAAATAATATAAATTCAAATAGTTGGATCAAATTGCAACTTACAACAATTTTATTATAGTTTCTTCACATCAAATTCTATTTAGTTTCACTTTGGCTTTAGCTATTGCAATTTGTTTATTCTTCTTCTCAAATAAGTTGTCGTTAATTTTTATTGTTAATTAATATTATGTCTCGATATCATTTAACTATAAAAAATTAACTGCTAAATGTAAGGGAAAAAAAATCATCCATGATATGTTTTGCTTCAGTATATAATAATTTCTATCTTCAATTTCATTTTCTAATGTTTGACTAAGGTTAAATGTTATAGTTGATTGATTTAAAATCTTGATAAATTGTAAAGAAGTATCGATACTAAAAAGTTCAAATTCTTAAATATTTTTACTAACAGGATTCAAATCTAAACGGGTCAATTAATAGTCGAGAAATTAAGACTTTTTACATCAAAAAGGGATATAAGTGGTTCATATATAAGAAACTATTTCTTGTCCATTAAGTTTCTAGATTGAAATAATATCCTTCTTTGTATATGAACACACTTGATTTCAATCACATTTCTATCAATTAAATTACTCACTTCCTCAATTGTTATTGCAATCAGAAAGGTCTCTTTGTTCGGGGGAGGTTAACTCGATAAGAATGGACTCCAAGACAATATGTTAAGTTTTATGTTCAAGGTATTGTCCCGATTTATAAATAAGCTCACTTGCTTCTCATACTGTTTTTTTTTTTTCTCGTTTTCCCTATTTAACATCAAAATTTTTATTTTTATTTTTGGTTACCCATGAAGTATCATATAGGGTTTCAACTATGAGAAGATATCTTTAGGTCATCCACATCCAGACTAATCCTCACCCGAATCGAGTAGATCCTTTGCAAGAGACAAAGCTCTGATCCCAAATTTTAAACGATTGTATATATGAGAACGGTTCGAACTCGTGACCTTACTTAAGTCAGGAGAGCTCCTTACCAACTCACTTAAGCCCTGGGATTATTTAACATCAATATTATTTCTCAACTACTGAACAAATAAATTGATGTATAGTATACAGATACAGCTTAGGATTTTATTTTGAACCGTATAGTGAAGTCAGAATGATTTACTTCCGCCCACACGGATAGTTCGATTGACAATCTAGCAGAATAAATTGGGACAAGAACCTGGGTTCGATTCCCGACAATGAGAGTGCATGGGCCGCTCTGCTAGGCGGTCGACCAAGATCAAAATCGTGATTTATTCCCTCATAACTTGGTCGAGCCCAAATGTGGGGACAGCTGGGGTGACTGATTCCACCTTTTTGGACAAAGAATGATTTATTTCCTTCTCGCTGCCCTTCCCTTATCCTTCCACTCCCTTCCATCGTAACATTATGACTACACGGAATAAAAGATGACATGAATGGATGAAGACGTCTAGGCATAAGTCACTTCATGCTTAGATTCATAAAATGCAACTCTTTCAAGTAGACCTTCCTCAAATAGGTTCGATGCAGTTGAGGTGTAGGTGGTACAGGTGAAAGCTTGCAAGGAAGTTCTTGGAATCAATTCCCTACAAATGCACATTGTCATCCAATGCCAAAGTGCTTTCATCCATGTGTTGCATAAGATTCTTCTTGATCATTGCAATAATTCAGAAAAGCCACAACAAAGATTCATATACAGTGCCGCCTTTTCCTGCTCCCTTCCAATCACTTGAAGCTATTTGCATGTTTAAATTCAAATGTGACACATCTTAGCTTTTGTGAAGGAATTTCGAAATTCAGAAAGTGGTTTTTATTAGAGCATCAACGCCACAGCGTCGTCCTCATTCCATTATTCCATGCCTGTGTGCTACAACAGTAGGAGGTTGTAAACTCACTCCCCTTTTATTGTCGTGAGAAAAAGAGAATCTTTGAAGTATTTCTTATAGTATTTGGGTCGCGGCGGGTCGACGCTGGGGCGGCATACACAGTTGCAGAGAGATTTTTGTTGGCCTGATAATGCAAAAACTAAAAAAGTGGTGTATTGGAGTTTAGGCTCATTTTAAATCCGCATCGAAATTACGTAAATCGGTTTCCTTTGGATGGCAAGTTAAGAGGAATGTAAGAAGTTTTCTAGCTAGTCAGACATGGATTCAAGAAATCAGTGTTTGAAACTCTGACGGAATATCAAACTGAAGGTTTTACCGGTTAATTACCAGTCGAACTAGTGTGATGTCATAATTATGCAATAAATATATTTAATTATATATAATATTAATAATATTAAAAAATATAAAATATATCAAATAATATAAAAAATATTTTAAAAATAAAAAATTTATTGAACCAGTAATCGGACCGATCGAATCAGACCGATTCGACCGATCAATTGACCAATTTTGATTAGTTCTCATTGGTTTAATTAAGAACCAATTTTTAAGAGTGAACCAGACCAAATAATCGATCGATTACTGGTCGAATCGGTCGAACCGAACAGTCCGATCTGATTTTTAAAACACTGCAAGAAACTCATATTCTTTCCAACTAATGCTTAGTTTGTAAGCCCACAAAAATTCTGGCATAACGTTGATCGTTTGAAATTAAAAGAATTTGATTGGGGAATTCCTGGTAAGTATGCAAACGTACGCTTTAGACACAACATGACAAAGTTTTTCAAATAATAATAATTTTATTATTTTTTAACTATACAATGTTTTTTTTCATAAAATACTAAAATGTTAAACGTTAAACTTAAATAAAGATCTATTTAATTATTAAAATTAGTAACCTTAAGTTATTTATTTCATTTGACGTTAGTATTGATTAGTAAAGTTTGAAGACAAGTCGTGGAATAATTAATAAAATTATATGACATAATGTAAATATATGATTTTAATGGTCTTTTTTATTTTTGTCTCTTAGGAGGTATCCACTGGATCGAAACCGGTGTCTAATCCTCCTTCGCTGTCTGATACATCTCGTATGGAGATTACAGCTGGTCTATGACTATGGTTTCGAGTTTTGACAGTGACATGTGCTGACATGGCATGCATATTCAATGCCACGTAAGAACCGATTGCGACATGTAAACATGGGCTTTCGATAAGTAGGAATCCCAGTCACCATTTTGGATCAGACACATGAAATGTGTGAAAAAGAAAAGATAGGAACTCGTATTCAAAGCCTCCCCTTCTTTATTCTCTACTGCTATACTACTTTGAAGAGTGGGCCATCCGCCTGCAATAATACTCGGAATTGGAATCCAAATCCTGACGAGCATTACCTGTGAAAAAATAGCCGTTGCTTTTAAAATATTGAATATTCTTCGTCGAGGATCAGTCAAGACAAGTGTCTCACGCGTTGTTTTGTAATTAGCTCCAATTTTTAAAAAAACAATTGAATATTCATCTGTTTTTTTTAATTTATAGAGGAAATATTGACTTAGATAACGAAGTCTTGGTTGTTTTATGGACTCGGTGGATAGCTCGGTTACTGACGGCATCATTCAAATTAAATGGCCCCGAAAGGGAGATAACGACCTGATGAAAATCCAAGTCAATTATTGGCATCCGAATTTCTTCTTGAATTTCTCCGAAGACGAAATAAATGAATAAATATCCTTTTTTCCTTCCAGAAAGCGATGATCAAATAATACCACATGTCACAGCAACAATGCTATTACAAGAATTGCAAACTCTTAAGGGAACCCAATATTCTTGCAGAATTTAAAGAATATAGTTTCATTTCGCAAAGCAATAAAAAGGGCTATTGAATTAACTATACAAAAGGAATTCAAGTACAAATTACAGGACGTCTTGACGGAAAAGAAATTGCACGCGCTATACATCAGAACCAAAATCGTGCAATAATCGATACATCTCAAAGTAGCTCATGTGTATATATTAGCGCTATAATAAAGCTTTTTGTAACTAAACTATAAGTAAGTTTTATATGACTCCAAAATCTACAAAGTTGAAATGGGGAAAAACGTGCAAATGTGTAACAATTGAATGATTAATAGAAGAACATATAACATTTATCATATTTTCTATATTTTCAAAAATTAAGTAATCAATCGCTTCTCTTCAACGTAAGTCTCCTTAATTTATCATAGCATTAATTCTTTTTGTTTGACTCCATTATAAATCTATATTTTCTATATTTTCAGAAATTAAGTAAACAATCGCTTCTCTTCAACGTAAGTCTCCTTAATTTATCATAGCATTAATTCTTTTCGTTTGACTCCATTATAAATCTATAAAAATGAAAGGCAATTAGAGTCTTACACAAAATCATATACCTTTCGGAAGATTTTGCATATAAATGGGAACTACACAAGTCTCATGTATTTACTGCCCAATCTTGCAAGCAATTGTTACTCGGTCCTATAGTTAGATTCCCTCTTCGCACTATTAAATGGGGCTCAGGTATATCACCAGCCCATTCTTTCATCTCTATGGTTAGCTTCACTACTAATACAATTGCTGGCAAGAATCAAATTTGAAATTCTTGACCCAAGTGGCCCTTTATGTTCAAGAGTGAATGAAACACTAGACCATATATACTTTGAATGCTCTAATACGAAGCCAATTTGGAGTGCATTTCTCAACTTTTTTAGCCTACAAAACCAAAATCTCAGCTACATAAACTATTTATCTTGGGTCAATGAGTTACGTTGGACTAACAAGGAGGATCAAAAGGTCTTCAAGAGGGGTTTTGCCATGTTGGTGCAGTATATATGGAGGATGAGACACTACTAGAAATACTAAAATCTTTGGTAAGGTAGAAGAGTTCGTTGAGTATGGATGGGTACAATTTTACCTTAAACTAAGAATGGCTACTACGGTTACTAATGATCAACAACACCTTTTAAATCTCATTTAAGGTGCAATTGTAGTTACTTGTCTTATGTAATAGTTCCTTCCCATAGAGTTGTTAATTTGAACATGCCGTAATTTCCACCTTTTTTGAATGATTATATTCATTACATTCCCTCAAAAAAAAATTGTCACGAGAATAAAATTTTTATGTTGTTATATGATATTTTTTTAAAAACTCATTATCATTTTTGCAAACATAACACTCAATAAAGATAGTGAAAAATCTTCTCAAAAAAAATATAATGTTTAAAATTTTTTACTTTTTGAACTTAAAAGCTTTTTTCTGTGGGGTCCCGAACTTTTCTTGAAATTTTGAAGTATAAATTGACATTAAATGAGGAATTTGTGGTAAATTATTTATGTGCAAAGAAAAAGACAATTCAAGAATGTGAATTGTTATATGAGATTAAGATAGATTAATTTAGTAAGTTGATGATGAGAGAGTATAGGCGTGTATATGCTTTTGTTATTGATGTTTATGATTAATTATGACCTAAAATGGTATTTGGAGTTTAAATGAAATTGATAGTGAATGAATTGCTTTAGATGGAGTGGAAAAGCAAGAAATGATTAGTTAAAGTGTTAAATTATGGAGAATTAAAAATCTTAAATTTTGAGGATGAATAGTAGCCGAAAATGGCAATTTTGGATATGAAATCTTTGTGAATTTTTCTGGCTTGATCTAGGCAGATTTTGATCAAATGATCTGCATAAAAATTGTAGCTTCTGTTGAAAGCTTGCTATCGCTTTAAAGTATGACATGTTTCGACATCGGGATTGACATTTATAATCAGTCAAATTGAAGTGTATATTACTTTGTTTTTTAAGATGCTCATAAGTGTAGGATTTTGTATGCAGTGTTTTGAGGAACAACTATGGACTGATATATTTTGAATTGAGTTCAGTGATCTACATGAAAGTCATAGAAGATTATCCTAGCTTCTCAATGATGTATAATATGCTATTTCTGGTTGTGGACTTTGGAAGATATGAAATTTTAAAGTTTGGATGTGATATAGGATGACACATTTCTGGGCAGAAGCTTTGATCGAAAAATTGACCTAGAAAATTGCTTTTAAGTTATTCATGAAAGTTTTAGATTATGTTTTGATCTTTCCATTAATGTAAAGTATGGAAATTTTGGACCATGGAATAGAAAGTTAAGATTTTTACAAGTTGTTGTTATTGTTTAGGGTGATCCGACCCTTGCCCGTTCTTTTGCTTCTAACTTTTTCATTTGACATCCGATTAATCCAATTTTTGAAGCGTTGGATTCCTAATACATCTCTTATTTCTCCATAAAAATTTGTGATTTTTGAGATAAATTTGAAGTAGATTGATTGAATCAAAGTGAGAGGATTGATTACAGAATTTGAGTTGGACATTTTTCTCTAAACATGTTTAGGTATTTTGATGATATCTTGATATGTAGAGATTTAATTAAGTTAATTCTTGTTTCTAAATAAATTAGAGACACGGGACTTCAAGTTGTCTGAAAGAATTGAGTTTCAATTCAGTCCTTAAAATTTTCAATTTCTGAATTAAGGTATTAAAGTAATAAGAATATACAAGGGCAATTTGGGCATGGCACTTAAGTCTAAGAGTTACAAGGCTTATATTGGAGGGAAAAATGGACATTTCTCACTCATTAAGAGTATGAATTAGAAGAAGAAAATTGGGAATGAGAAGAAAAAGAAGAGAGGAAGTCGTGGAAGAAGAAGAGAAGAAGAGAAAGCTAGGGTTTTGGAAATCTTGAAGAATTTGACGAATCTTGGAGCTAAACAAGTAAGTACAAGACTCAACCCTTATTGATTTGTTGAATGAATCATGTTTAGTGATCGTTAGAAGTGAAAAATGAAGTGGAATGTGTGAAGTGAGTTGTTGTTGAATGGTGTTCTAGGGTTAACAATTTTGTTGTGTTTGTGAATGATTTTTGTGTTGGAATGAGCTTAGAAATGAAGTATGAATGATGATTTAGGGTTGAGATGAGTTAATTGTGAAATATGAGAAGTATGGAGATGAAAAATGTCGAAAAACAAGTGTTCGGAAGGTTTCCGGTCTCGCACATCGCGACTCACGTAGGCGTCCACGTTGTAGCGTGCACAGGGGCCCACGTCGTGGCCCGCGCATGCGTCCACAACACTACACGTGCGAGCGGCCTCGCCGCGGTGAGCTTTTAGGTTTCACCCCGACGAGCTTCAGCATTTTACGCCGCGGCGAGCTTCTGTTTTCCTGCACAGACATGTTTTGGTATTTTAGCCATAACTTTTGATGTAGATGTTCAAATGAAGTGATTTTTGATTCGTGGTAAACTAGAGTCAAAGGTCTACAAGTTTTATGAAGAAAGCAAGTTTTTAATCTGTAACACCCCACTCCCACAAGACCCAAACCCGACATCGACGGTGATATCTGAGTCCGTGCCCTGCGAGGGCGGCATGCTACATCACTTAGTCAAACTCAGTATAAATTTTTTTTAACACGCATATCTATCCACATTACAACTTATACGGAAAACAATTTGCATAAACGAATCAATGGCCTCGGGGCCCTTTTCATAAATACAATTATTCCAATATGTTAACTTTACAAATTGTCCAAATCATTAATACAAAAATTCAGAAAAACAAAAATACACTAATGCAGACACGAACTGATCCCGACCACCTCTATACTGTATTAACCAGCAGACGTCATACTCCCGTTGCCTAACGGGGTATTCTTCTGAGTCCTGAAAAATAATTGCAATTTTTGGGTGAGTTTTGCGAACTCAGTGAGGAACCATCATCGATCGTTCACTCAATTCAAGCAATATAATATTCACATATTACATATTTTCACATTTGTCACGTAATTAAACACATTGCACAATTGCACTTGAACATATACAATGTGCCACATTCCATTTGCTTAAATATCTATACCTAATTGAATTTATAACACATTCAAACACAAAACGGTTGTTGCCCAATTTACACTCAGAAATACACAGAACCACAAAGTGGTTAACCTTTCGTTCATTCAAAGAAATGCAATCCAATGCATATATAATGCACATGTGATCCTTTCCAATTTATTACGATGTTGTGACCGAGCACCTAAACTATCCCAATATAGGCGCATTAACTAGTGAGCCAAAGTATCTGAACTGTCCCAATATGGGCGCATTAATCGGTGAGCCAAAGGCTCTGAACTGTCCCAATATGGGCGCATTAATCATTGAGCCAAAGGCTCTGGGTCACTGTGGGGCTCGAGGCCTAACATAAACGTTGAGCTTATAGCTCTCAGTGGCTGCTCCGGTCACAATTAAACCATATTACATCACAATCGGATCCAAATTATCACATTCAAACAATTGTTTCACCACAACTCACAGTATAGTCACAATCACAATTTATAATCCCAATTAACACATTCATACAATTGGTTCACAAACAATCACGTTCCAATCACAATTACCAGTAAAACACTCCTATGTCATAATCTCCCACATACATCGGACACTTTCGGTCCAGAATATGAGCACAAACAAACACAAAAGTCCCTCCATTATTCTCCACAGTTGTATAAGTGCAAAATATAACCAAATAATAATTGAGGAACTGTCTAGGTTACTCACCTTTGCTTCCGAAGCTAAAGCCTCGAAGTCTCGGTAACGTCTGTTAATTGACGTTCCAAATGCGTCTCTAAAACAGTCCAAATATCCAACATTACCAAATTGGTAATCAGAAACATTTAATAATGCACATGGAGCAATTAAACGTGTACAATGCATGTTCGTGACATTCCCGGCACTATTACACAATTTCCCGTAACCAAATGTTTCTCTAAATATTCGGAACCCATCGGCACTGAAATCACTCAATTCAGACCTCTATAGGTCCAATCATGAACAAATCATGGCTTAGGAAAACCCTTACCCGATCCCCTCACTTCGACCTAACCAATTCCCATCAATTTCCACTCTAAAAATTCCCAATTTCTCGAATAAATGCAATTAAATATTTCACGAATCCGTTGCCTCGAGAATCGGGTCAATCGGACGTCGGATGCAAAAGCTATTCCCAAAGAAATCAAAAATTCAACAATTAATATATATATATAAATATTGCCCTTATTTCCTACTCTTTTTCCCTTTTCTTTAACCGAAATTCAAAAATTCATAACATATTCTACACAATTCAGAAAAATGCAAACCATATCTCATTGGAAAGGTAATGAAACCCTCTACAAGTTTCCTTTAGT